>JAPMOB010216131.1:0-16176 GCA_029875015.1 Lepomis gibbosus | reverse complement strand
CTTTCTCAAGCAGTTTGTGATGCATTTTGGAAACAGGAGATGAGCCCCTGGTCTAATGCGCCACCTGGCTTGAAACCTGTGCGCACACATATTTTAAATGCCTTCGGCAGAATTCAAATGAGCCATTTTAATCTAGATTAATCTAGATTAATTTTAAAATTAATCTAGATTAATCTAGATTAAAAAAATTAATCTATGCCCACCCCTAGTTATAAGTATATAAAACTGAAAGGTTACATGATCAATAATAAACCTGTAAACTCTTTCCAGCCAACGGTAATAATTAACGTGATGGCAGCCAGCGGGACGTAAATGATTACGTTAATCGACTACCACAAGTTCGGCAAACGCTCATTCATCTTTTCATAACGAGCGACAATCAGAGTAAAGCTCTCGTAGGTCGTATTTGAAACAAGAAGCAAGCTAACGTTAGATGGCTAATGGGGAGCTAAACATGTTTACTCACCACAGGTTACTAACCTATTTTGTGTTCAGCGCGTCTTTGTTTGGGTCTTGTTTTATGAAGTTTTAAAGCCAAAGTTTATGCCAGTGTTTGTTGTCCTCTCTCATGTGCGGCCACACGCAGCAGATCCTATGTGTCACGTAGGCGTGAATAAAATTTAAATAAATAAATAAATAAAAAAATTTTAAAAGAAGAAAAAAAAGCAACCTCAAGCCAGTTCTTACTAGCGCGCAGTCTTCAATATCACAGCGTGTGTTTCTTTGTGCAGGGGGCTGCCAGGAATTTTGGGCCCCATGACAAAAATCTAATTTGACCCCCTCTTCACAGAGCTGTCACTACTTCTCTAGGACTTAACTGTTCAATCAAAAGCTTTACATAACTCTAATTAAAGGCTTGGCTTCTTGTAGTTTAATATCAGTACTAGCACAATATTTATTTGTACATGCAAGTCTGCATACAGGATGCAGTTCACTATTTGCTTCTCAAATAAATCGCCCTTCATGATGAGAATAAGTCTGTATCTATAGATGTCATTTAACCATAATTCAATGTAAATGAACATATTAAACTGGATTATTTTAATATAGTCTGTAACTTAAATGCACGCTGAGGTAAGCTGCTGTCCAGCATCCAGTACAGACAGGAAGGTGTTTTTTAATTTTATTTATTTCATAATGATAATTATGTGAGAAAATAATCTGTTTGAATTTCTGTCATTAAGAAATTCTTCTTCACTGGGACAAGGAGAGCTACAGTTATGGGGAGACTGGACTGCTGCTGACTCATCTGTTTTTAGTCTGCTTAAAGGGGCAGGGACAATGATTTAATATATGTCTTGCTAAATGTTTCCCAGCACTGATTAAATGTTGATGAAATGTAGGCTAACACTAGTCTGTAGCTAACTAGCTTATTTCACTGTGGACATTAGGCCAACAGGTTAACACCATTCACAGACTAAAGGCTGCCCACATTTGTTGGTGAAAAACTGGGTTACAGATTGACATCCTTTCCTTTGTCTTTCCTGTCTTTCATTTTGTGAAAACCAGATTTGGTACACTAGGCAACATTGTGATCAATTTCTGCTGCATCTACTGACGGTTGGTCAATATGGAGGTTTACTTTTGGTCAAAAACAAAGAGATCATTCATCTTATTATTATATTTGAATTTTTTACTCAATGATGATGGTTTATATAATCTATAATATAATTATATTATAATATAATATAATTCTATTATATAATAATATAATTTGATATTAGTTTATAATTATTTTTTGGGGCCGCTGTGTGTGTGTGTGTGTGGGGGGGGTCGTTGGTGACGCTGAGTACTACTAAGCCCTGTCCTCGCTGAAGAGTACAAAAAATGTCTCTGGTATTGAGGACAGAATGTGAAGAAGTAAACGCTCTGAAGTCATCTATGCAATTCTGTTGCAGAGACACTGAAAGTGGCATTCTAACCTGCTAGCCCTGGCCTGTCCTGTGTTGTTATACCACTTGAGGCTTGAGAGACAATAGTCACTGTAGTGTCCAGTCTGCCCTCAGTCCAGCATGAGAGGACAAAGAAGTAGAGCTGCCCTGAGAGCTTGTCAAGTTGAGCACTGGGTGTTACGGAGTTAGATCAGTCTCAGTATTAATGAATGATGCTGAAGGATTCTAAAATATATTTTCAGTATTTATATACAAATGGCTCTTGCGACAGAAATATTTTTTAATGCAAGCAAAAATATTTATCATACAATATGAATATTAAACAAAAAAATAAGGTTCACAAATGTCAGTTGCAGAAATATTTCTTGTTTTAATTGTAATAGAAATCCACAAATATATGTATTTAAATTTACCTGTAATTTTAATCAAAAACATATTTGGATGTACAAACTGCTGAACCTGCAACCATGCCTGTCATTTCTGAACTGCATTTGTGTACAGGTTTTTTTGAAATTCCTCTGCCTGATTCACAATTGCAGTTTGCAACAGGAAATTATCTGCAGCCTGTCATGTGGCTCCTTCTGCTTCAGTCAATCATCTAATCATAGATTTGATGGTAACATTTAATGTGAACAACAGCCTCTACAAAGTGACAGGTAGCTGCTCTCCACAGTTAAGTGAAAACTCTCCTGTAGTGCATGATTAAATATGAGTTATGAATGTTTGTTAAGTTAGTGATGTGACATTTCACCCTGCTAGCAAGTTAGCAATATAATGCTGATAGACACTCTAGGATAATCTATTAGCTATGTTAGCAAGCATTCATAACATACATTTTTGAGGACATTGCAAGCGACACATGTCTAACTGTACACAGTCTTGTGTCTTCACTGCAATGAGTAAATCATGCAATTTTTGCACAATGCTGCCCCCAATTCATTTGGAGTGTGTGACAAGGAATTACACAGGAGGAGAGTATTGGATTTTTCTACAAGTGTCAGAAAATGCCCTAAGGCAACTCATATAAAATGCACAAGGCCACATATTTTCCAGGTATGATGGCAATGAATAAAATATCAATAAATATGATGATTAGCAAGAACGCTTTGTTGTCTCTTTGGTCAAGGAAGTTCAGTATTATGGAAAAACAAGGTCCTTGGTGAAACAGAGAAAGCTTGATTTGGGTTATTTGATCTCATTCATCCTAATTTTGCTTCACTGGATAGCTTGCATTTTGCAGACTGTGGTATATAGTGAGCTGGTCAGTCACTAATTTGCTCACAACATCGCAGGAGCGTAGCCCTACAGGTTTAGCTGCTAGAAAAAATACTTTGCCCTGTACACAGGAGCAAAACTATTGCATGTAGCATGTTGATATGGTGAATGTGGGATTTTTTTCTTCAGCTTTCAGAAAATACAAAAAAGTACATGGTAATTGAGAGATTACTAAATTATTTCCCTTTCCAGCAATATGAGAGTGGAGACACACAGGAGTGAGAAATAGGATATATTTCACACCTGCATTTTTTGGCATACTTAACAGCCATCACTTTACTCTATGAATACCTATGGAATGACCCTCAACCAGGTTTGCCTTTAGTCATCATGCTATTGCTTCCTTGGGTATTTGACAACCTTAGCTGAAATGTTTTTGCTGTCAGTGCACTTTGCTGCTCTGTACTACATGCACTGTTGTGGCCTATCAGAGGTTGGGTTGATCTTTAGATCCCTCTACTTAATAATGCTGTCAGTGGGGAGTGTGGATCTAGGTGGCTGGGCCACAGCCAAATGTACATCAGGCTACCTTCTATAGATGTTAAATAAATACATAAATCTTTCCACTTCAGTGTCAGGTGTCTTTCCCAACTGAACTACTGGTGCAGGATCAATAGATGACAAGTATGCCATCACACACAACATTGTATATAAAGCTGTTATCCGCTCTGCCAGAGCAAGATGGTAGAGCAAAACTGTCAACAAATTTAGGATATTTTTTCTTTATATAATTTCCCTGAAGCAATCACTCACCACTATATTGATATGCATGTCTATGCTGGATTTGGGTGATTGCTGGGATGAAAGCTACACATTCCACATTCATTCTCATATGAAAAAGTGACACTCCAATCCTCTGATCTTGGCAGTTTAAATTCAAACCATGATGCCTTTGCTTAAACCACAAGGGAAATTAATAAATGATTAAAGTCTAGTGGAGTCAAGGGAAAGAATGGTAAAGAGGGATAATAGTGTTTTGCTGAATGATGCTGGCTCACTACATTCAGGGTTATGTCTCTATCTACTAGTGTGTGCTTAGAGGAAGCAATGCCTGGAAGTTGTTCTGTTGACAGGTGTCCTAAGTGATAAAAGGACACTTTGTGAGAAACCTGATTGCATTATAAAGCTCCATTAGGTTAAATTAAAACCTTGAAATTGTAGGGGATAATGAATGTGGCACGCAGTGTGTTCACTTCCAAAATCTACTTTACCTTATTTTTTCTAGTTTATCTGACAGAAATGACAATAAGACACTGTCATGGTGACGACTGCTTAATCTCATTCACTGGGGCCCTGTATCACAAATCAAGCTGAACTGGTCAGATTGTCTTTTGGCTACCTGGCTTTACTTAACTAAATCTTGATGACCCTGGATAACCAATCATGAAGGTGTTCATCAGTAGGCTTGGATAAACCTAGGTTTACCACTTCAGCTAGCAGTCTGTTTACATAAAATATAAAGAGTTCACAATTAATGGCCAAATATGTGCAAAATCAATAGATCAAACGAAGTATTTTGAATATGAGGTATACAGTAAATCAACAGTAACAGTTCATCTGTGTGGGGGAAATAAAGCTATTGTAGTGGCATAAGGTATTATTCAGCAAGGTGTAGAATGATGGTAATGATAATCAACTTCACTGGCCACATACAATTTATACACAGTACAATACATGCAGAATTTGTTATATGCATTTAACCCATCCTTATTAGGAGCAGTCTGCAGCTATTGTGCAGTGCACATGGAGCAGTTCGGGGTTCAGGTTCTTTTTTGCTCAGGGGCACCTTTGGCAGTTGTTAGTGCTGGACTTATACGGGCAACCCAAGCTAAGTGTTGGAGTGGAGTTGGAGCTATAGAGATATTACAAATAGGATGATCAAATACTAATAGTAATACTGTGTGTGTGTGCATATAAATTTAAATGTAACTTCAATGCTAAAAACATGTATTTCAGCGGTCAACAATAACTCAGATATCCGTGTCTCTAGATTATAAAGAAGGTGACATTGGCCACTACAGACTTCACTAACTTAACAAACATCTAAAGAGTAAGACCGTCATGACTTAAGAAAGTTAACGTAGCCAACTATCATATATGTTATAAAAAAAATAGCCAGAGGGGTCAATGATCTTGTCTATTTCAAAGGGACAAACATACTGGGATGCCAGTTTGCGGGATTCCACTTGAAGTGGGAGGTCAAGGGAGGACAACCACACCTTCTGACAAGGGCATAGTTCAGGGGTATGACAGCAGTCATACGGGTGGCTGAGTGGAACTGCTAGTAGACGTCCATCCAAAGTCTTAACATCCTTTGGTTCTGAGAGTTGCTCCACAGGAAGACCAGCTTCATTCACACGAGACGAATCAATGGAACTGTCATCAGCGACTGAATCCACTAGTGCCAGCAGGGGAATAGAGCTTTTAGCTCCTAATATGGAGGCTTCTAGCTGCATGCTGTTGTGAGGGACAGGGGTTTTAACTGCAGTATGGCTCACAGAGTGGGACATGTGGCAATGAAGTGACTGGTCAGACTGCAATACAGGCAGGACTTTTTACTGGTACGGCAAGCTCTCTTCAGGTGTTAAATCAGCTCTGCTTAACGTGGGCTCAGGACTCCTCGTGAGGGCACAGGAATGTTCAGGATCTCTCAGGAGTGAACACGTAGGAGGGTCTGACGTGTGGCTAGCAGGTTGTAGTTTGACAGCCCTCTCCTGGGGGCGCTCGCAGAGATGGCTGTCAATCCTGATGGCCAAGGAAGCGAGTTGACCTAAGGATCTTGGTTCATCATATCTTTTAATAGAGATGAAACGTTATGACATTTTCATATCATGATTTTAGTGATCAAAATTAGCACGGTTATCAGTACTGTTGCGGTATTGTTAAAATGTGCTGAAAATATTCAAAAACTACTGAGACAGAATTCATTTAAACATGTTTTGTATCGAAAACCACAAATAAAGTTTCCAGCACTGTGCACCTTTTGGTTGCATAAACATTAAAATAGTAAGAATACCTTATATGATACCTTATGTAAACATATGAAAACACATAATGAATGTGCATTAACATAAAGATGCTATAATGACCCCATGCACAATTTACATGAATACAAATGAGTCTTAAGAATACAGTTATGGTAATTGCAATGGGCCCAACAATTGAAATAAATACAGAGGGGTCTCTACAGGAGTCTATAGTGTTTCTACTGTTGGGACACTTTTACAACCTATTCAATGATTGCCGGTTATTGCATTAACAAGATATGTTAGTCGACTAAACTACATAATGTGTTATCATGTGCAAATGGCAAATAAAGACACACAATGCATACAGTCGCAGAATAACACATCATTTACTGAGCTAAAAATTACGTTATGTAGCATTCGCTATAAAGTAGTGGGTGGTGGTCACAACGATCACGCATAAGATTCTATGATAATTGTTGCCTCCTTTCACAGTGTTCGATCACATTTCCCTCAGCACTCTTATAAAAAACAAAATACGACCACATCTCAGATTTATTCTTCTGAGGACTAGCCTGTCACTGCCTTCCACCATGTTTTCGATTACCCAAGACAAACCCACATTGCGTGCTGCACCTGTGTCTAGGAAACTGTTGCTAAGTTTGGTTGATGCAATGCTGGACAGTTTTTACCATGAGATAAGAAGGGTAATTTAACATATTTTTAATGATAACTAAAATTTGAAACTGTAATACTAACCATTGGGAATTTTACCGTGTTTTATCATTAAATTGGTAACCGTTTCATTCTATCACTTAAAGCACTATGACAAGTCCCCTGCAAAGCCTCATCATTCCAACCACTTACCACAACTCTGGAAATCCACTGCCCGTTCAGCTACATTGCATGCGCCCAGAGAGAAAGCAAATATCTAGCACCCTGTTTGCATCTTTACATCATGATAGAAACACAACTCTTACTGACTCTCCCACACTGCTAAAATCCAGTCATGACCAGATCTGGTCATACAGTTTATGCGGGAGCAGTCAGAGGCATTCAAGAAAGGCTGCTACTAAAGCACTAGGAAACACTGAGTCAAAAAGGCTCCACATTAACCAAGATCTCCATCGAATTGTTCCAAAGCAGTAACAAGAGGCTCACACTGAGAAGCAGTGCCTGCAACGGGAGATGGGACAGCTGGATGTGAAGGCGGAGGGAGATCGGGAGGAGCTGGCTGAGTGGACACCAAGAGTAGTGAGGGCAGTAACTCAATCAATGGATCAAAGGAGGCTGACTTGATTAAGCAGAACCTGATTACTTTCTGCAAAGGTCTTAAATAATTTCCTATGCTTCCCCTGAAGGATGCCCTGGGTGGAGATGGTATTCTTAATATGAGAAAAAACAGAGGGTGTCAGAGTCTGTGTGTGCTGGGTTCACACTGTGGCCAGATCATACTGTTACACCAGATTATTTGAGAGAACCCAAATGCAGTAACACAGCACACTGAGACTGAGAGCTTCAACGATGAAGGTTTTTATTAACAATACACTCATGAATAAGTCTGTGGTTCGGAAAAGTGGTGGAGCTGAGCTGTGACCCAGAGGGGTGAGTGGAGCCAAGCAGGTAGGTAGGCAGGGAAATCAGGCAGAGGGGATCCAGAGATCCAGAGAGTGAGTTCCAATCCAGATAGTAAGTCCAGTGATCCCAGAGTTGGTATTCAGTGTACGGTGTAGACGCGAGTGTGTTGGAAGTAGGAGTCGGGTCCAGAGAGTGAATACTGCAAGGCAAAAGGAACATGATGAAGCCAACAGGTAAACAAACACAACATAATTAACAAGGTGAAGTGATACTAACTATGTAGCTGAATCTATGATCTGGTGGCATGGTAGTTAGTAAAGCCTAGTATATAAAGCAGAGTGGATTAGGGATGCTTAGCAACTGGTAAACTTACATTCACACATCAGATACCATTCCTGTAATCAACTGCACAAATGGAGAAGAGTGAGACAGAGGGGGAGACAGAGAGACTCTCAACTAGAAGGAGGCAGAGGGCATGACATGTTCACTGTGTTTTAAGGCTTCTAAAGAGTGGTAGTACAAACAATTATTATCTCAGCTCTTTCCTCATTCAAGGTTATGAGGCTGATGGGGTCCTATTATCATGTGGAAAGGTCTTCAACATGCTTTCACGGGCATACATAGGTCATTAATGGTATTTATTGGTCAGGCCAATCCATTAGCCACTGCTACACTGAGAAAGGCCTCGTGGACAATATTGTTTAAATCCTCAAAATAAATGTGGATGCTGGCCAAAAGCCAAAGTTTACATTGTCATCAGCCTTCCAATAAAGGCTATGCAGAAGTTTGTATTCCTGTCAAACAAATCTTTATAATATGAATAAGTAATTTTAGGTATAAACATTATTATCATAAGTATTTCTCCTAATTCAAACAAGTGAAACAGCATAAAATGAAAATTGGTTAATTATTTTTTCTAGAAAGATGTTGTTGTAGTCCTGCTGAAAATGATGACCTGGGCTAAGCAACTGAGAGGAAAATGCACTGTGACACCGCAGACGAGCTGGGACGAGCTTCACTTAAAAATGGAGTCATCTGGAGGGCTGTTTTTTAATGTGTCGACCAGCACACAGCTACAAAAGCCATGTATTAGTCACACAGGCTGTCTTTGAGAATGTGGGGCCTTTTGTGTTCAGGCCTGAAACACACTGGCTAGCATGAAATACTGTGTGCTAGAAGAGAATAATCACTTTATGGCAAACATACTAGAGCCATTCAATGTAAGCAACACCCGTGAGATCATTTGATTTTGACCTACACTGAAACCTTTGCACTTTGTGACAATGGTTGGACAATGGCTTTTCCTTCTGTCTAAATATACTGTGAGTGTTCACTACTTGTAATGTTGTGAGCCATGCTGATAAGTGTCACACTTTTTAAAATTAAGTATTGGTTAATAATAACAATTACATGATGATGAGTTATTACTGGACATCCTCAGATGGGATTCTAACTAACATGACATAACATTCTAAATTGCTGTGAGATCCCTTTCTCAGTAGTAAACACTGCCAACTGCATTTGTTAAGACACTCTGCCACTACATCACATGCTTGCTTTGTAGTAGTGCTAGTAGTTGCTATGTAGTGGTGGATGGAAGTGTTTTCCTCTTAGCCAACTTGGTAGTACAGTGGACAGTTACATCCTGGAGATGTTTTTAAGACATTTCTAACGTTCCCTCTGGAGTACATAATGGGACTATGTGTTTGAATGTGATTATATCATCTTTCAAATTATTTTGACATTTTGGTTTGTAGAAAATTGAGTCAGTTCCTGTGTGCCTTCTATGTGTTGCTTTCATATCTTGTGCAGATGTACCAAAGTATGTACTTACTATCTCTACTGAACCTACATGTTGTAATGGGATTTACCAAAACCAAGTGGGAGGATTATACCTGACAGAAAAAAGTTGGTCTTGAGTTATTTTCAATAGCTCAATTTTCCCTCAATCTTATAAGTAACTCGGTCGTGAGTATGGGGCCAACACTAAGAAAAATAATACTTTTCTAATACCTCTAATTAAATGTAGAGTGAACAAGTAGAAATACTTAATTCATAAATTTGACATTTTATCAGGTTATAAATGAAACATAACATAGAAAATAGTTATGACTCACCCAGACACTGACCCTGTTGAATTAGAATTGGAGAAGATTTTGGCTTTCAGTGACCTGGTGATCTCTTATTCATGCAGGGATGATTCAACCAAAGCCCATCCCTCTTAAGGCTTTTATAGTCAATGATGAACTTTGGATAACTTCTTTGCCTGAAACGTCTCAATGTCATTATGGAAAGTAGAGAATTCTGGCATTGATGACACCCCATGAAATATTACTGGATGCTAAACTATGTGTGGGTTGATGTAGCTGTTGTGAGTATGATGGTTTGTGCATCTGTCAATATATGTGCAAGTATATGTGCATGCAGACCTCCAGTGTGTGCTGTCTGTTGATTTTTTTTTTTTAATTAAAACATATTTGTCCTTTTTCAGGCTCATCATATATATCTCCAATCAAACATATTGAGATTGAATCAGTGTTTATATAACACCCTGTGTACACCGAAAATGTGTGTTAATATAAAGATAGGAAGCAAATTACCAGGGGAAAGAGTTTTTGGGAAGGTGTCATGAGCTTCTAGAACAGCTTCAATGCTCCTTTGCATTTCTCTGAAACTGTAGTGCAGGGACGGGGCCATTCTTCTAAACATATTCCCGGATTTGATGTTTTGATGATGGTGGTGGAGTGCACTGTCTTTTCTGAAATCTCTCTGAAAGTCTTCAGTATGTGAGTATGAAGGTCATACAACATGATATGCTCACTAAACCCTTCAGGGACCACTCGTACCCTGCATGGAAGCATATTCATTATGTTTTACCACCAATTAATTCATTTTTTCTTTTGCTTCCTCAACTGTCTGTACCACCACAGCTGATACCAGCTTTGTTTTATGAAAACAGGACCATATGATGTTTTAGTTATAGTTCAAATCACTTTCAAAGCTTAATATTTTATTTTCCATGCCACAATATCATAAGGTTATGACACTGTATTGCAAAAATGTTGCTTGTACAGTTCAGTGCATCTCATGAAATCTCCCTGCATTTGGGCATTTTTTAAATGGTGGTTGGGATACCTCTAAAGGAGTGGTGATTTAATAGACAGATAGGTTCCCTGCTTGGCCAGAATTCATAAAATATTAACCAACTCTTTAATATGAATCAAATTTAAAAATAAAGATATTCCAGCAAACTGCAGGGAGAACGCAGATCACGGATTATTGTAGAAATACAAATGCCGCTTTCATGTCTAGCACTGTAGGCACAACATAGTTTTCAAAGGTGAGATATGATGACACTCTAAAGAGACTAGTAAAAAAGTTATGGTGTGATAAAACATTCCTTGGCACTGTAAAACTAAAGAAAATATGATTACCCTTGAAACCTGGATGTGCTGTAGATTTTCTTGTCTTCTGCCTTGCTGTGCTTCCTCTATTCTTCTCTCCCAGTGGAATTAATAGTATGGTAAATCAAATGAATGAATGAAGAAGCATGAGCTTGATATCTGACATATCTTTTTAGAAAAAGTTCACATCTCTGCCTTTTTAGACAAATGTCACTGTTCTAATTTATTTGGTATTTATTTTTACCTGGCAGCCACAAAGAAACTGAGTGCAAATGCACCCTAGTCCACCTGATGAGGCAGAGCTATATGAGAAGGTGTCTTTGATTCATAAAGGTGTATTTGATTCATAACCGTGCTGTAATCTAATTTCACTTTAAGCACAAGTCAAGACACCTCATCCATCACTATAGCAACACCAAGAGAAGCAATGCTGTAACAATCTCATCCCCAAGCAGAAGAGAAACATGCTCTAAGGTCTGTGCCTATTGAAACCATAAACTAGCTCTGAATTAAAATAATTCAATTATCTCAACAGGATCAAATTAATAACTTAAAACTGGACATGATTTATTTCATAACCGGTGTGTAAAAGCTACTTTGTGATTGCATTAATTGCATATTCAGATGTATGGGTGAGAGCTTAGCATCTGTCTGGGCAACTGAAAAATATTTCCCAGTCCACCACCCTAAAGTACAGCTTGCACAAACAACAGATGTGAAGCCTGAGGCAAATACCCAAGTTAACTAGTTAATTTGGTTGCTTTATTAACACACTTCCAGCCTCGTGGTCAGCTCAAGCAAGTCAATAGTTGCCAGTTGGTACAAATACATTAAGTTAGACTTAGTTCTGTCTGCGTATATACAACAAATAAGCTTAAAATTTGTGAAATGCAAAAATCCTTATATAACTTTTGTCATCCAAGAATTTTAATGCGCTAGCCAAACAAATAACTAAATTATCATATGTTTTTTAATTTAGCATTTAAAAGTAACAACTGGGGAAGGGCACATGTAGTACTGGTAAAATGACTTGTTGTTAAATCTGGGTGAGTTAATTACCCCTAAGCTGCAAAGCTGAAACAGCTACTAACAGGCCACAACATACGCTCAACAAATGCCCGCAGTTGCCAAAGAAAGAAAGGCGATGCAGAGCTTGCTTGAACCTGTTGGCACAACCCGTTTTCACTGTCCAACTCATCACATACGGACGCATGGTCAAGACCCATCGATGTCAGTCTGTAACGCACTGGGAAAAAAATATATAGTGTCATAGTTCAATGCATTGGGGGGAACCCTGTAGCATCAGTTCTATCTCACACAGGCTCCGCCCTCTACTGGACTCTATGGATACTACCTCCTCCAATCACACGCATGCACTTGCCCACTGAAATTTTATTGTGCACGTAGCCGACCAATAGGACGTCGCTACCAATATGTGCGTGACGTATAAATAGCAGTGTCCCTTCTGCCTCAGCATCCTTTTTTCTTTATCAAACGGTGAACTGCTCACTGCATTCACCACCTCCACGGAGGGAGTTGCCACTGCTAGAAAATTATCTTGCACCCTGGCAACATGTCCTGCCTGGACGAGTCCAGGCCCCCACACCCCGACCTGCGGCTGGGGGAGGGACTGACCGGCCAAGTGACCGTTATGGAGGGAGAGAGGCCTGCTGACGCTGCCACAATCCCCCGTCTGGTGTGCAAGACTCATGTGCTTTACATGTGCTGCTTGTGTAAAACTACGGTAAGGCTTTTGAGAATGTGGAAACAAACATTTTTTGAGTAAAACATGTTTATTACATTCCTCAAAGAGCTAAGTTACCTTTTCTCATCAAGAGCTAATGTTAACCCATGGGGTCTTGTGTTCACAAAGCCACTGTTGTAACATGTGCTGCTTGTGTTTACACTGTGGTGATGCTTGTGAATGTTAAATTGTTTATTAGAAACACATTACATTCTTAAGGTGCTAATTCCCCACCACCAACCCCATCCCACTGAGGTAGCCATGTTGAATGCGCCACTGCGCTGACCGACGCTAAGCTAATGGTTTCCCCCGCGGCCTACGCCGCTCTCCCAGTCAGAACCGAGTGAGACGGTTGGGCGAGGCCCGAGTCCTCTTCGCTAGCCTGACCGCCGAGTCTGCGCAGCCATAATGGTCCGATTCCACGCTGTGACAGCCAAGACACAAGCTGTTCTTACTGTGGAAACTGGGCAATGCAGCAGTCTACTATAGCTCTGGATTACCAGCGCGCCCACGAGGACACGCACGGGCGCATTGCTAGCTCACTGACGCTAAGCGAACGGTTTTCCCTGCGGCCCATACTGCCCTCCCGATCAGAACGTGGGTGAGGCCCGGGTGTCCACTTCGCTAGCCTGATCGCCGAATTCGCACGACCATAATTGTCCACTTCCACGACATGACAGCCGAGAAACGAGCTGTTCTTACCGTGGAAACTGGGCAATGCAGCAGTCTAATGTAACTCGGCATTCCCAGCGTGCCCACGAGGACTCGCGTCTACATCACCTGGCAGCCGAATGAAGGGTTGCTGCCATGATGGCGACACAATGCACCAATGCAAACTAACTCTGTGTTCCCCGTGCACTCACGACAGTTTCCACGGGAACACTGCTAGCTCACTGACACAACCACATTGTCAACATATGCTCAACCGAACCAGCGCAGCGTTCAGCTGACTAGCTTGTGAGAGAAAACACGTCTCTTCCAGCGGTGCGGTCCATGGCACTTGTTGAAGTCGTGCTGAAAATTATCAGTGAACAGCAGCTCATTCTCCCAGCAGCAGCTCGCTGCCGTGGAGAGGAGGATGCCCTGTCCTGACTTGGTTTCACTCGGCAGCTATGTTGATATTGACTGCTCCACTGACGACACGCTCATGGTGACACTGTTGCACATTGAGCCGTCATTGGAACTGCGAGCTGTGGTATGTTCAAGGACACCACGGATGTCACCCCCCCCCTCCCTTGGGTTAAACTTCCATTTATGGAAAGTTTGCTGGTGGAGAGTGCCGAAGGTGCGTTGTTCACGTGTACACATTTTCATGCAGAATGGTGACGCCGCAGCATGCTGACAAGCTGGGTGGACAGTATTCTGAGGTGAGGCTACTCTCTTCAGTTCTGCTGCATACCACCAGTTTTCCTGGACTTAATGGAGGCCAGTCTATCCTCTCAAGAGGAAGTGGACTTCCTGGCCACCGAGATCCAGCAACTTCTGCTGAAGCAGGCTGTCTTAAGGCATCTCTGCAAGTGACATGCACAGAGGCCTTGCACCATGTACTTTTGGTCCCCAAAAAGACGAGAGGCTTCTGAGCCATTCTGGATGTCTGCCACCTGAACCGGCATAATGGACAATAGGGCGTTCCACATGCTTATGATTAAGAAAATGCTGGAGCCAGTGCAGCCCGGCAACTGGTTCAAAGCCATCGACCTGAAAGACGCCTATTTCATGTCAAGGTGACACAGTAAAAGGGAATTTCTAGGCTTCTCCTCTCACGGGGTAGCCTACAAATACATTAGGCTTCCTGTCAACTACTTGCTAGCCCCCTACACACTCAGCAGAACCAGCGCAGGCTGACGTCATGTCGAGGGCTGGCTCCCAAACGAGCACGTGGAGACTGCATAACAATGTGGTTTAGCAGATCTGAGCTCACTTTGGGAGAGCGGAGGTGGATCTGTTTGCCAACACCCACTGCCCGCTGTGGTTCTCAATTCAGCCACAGGACAGCCCACCCTGGGGGATGGATGCGTTGCACACGCGCGATTGCCAGAAGGGCAATCCCCCCCCCCATCTCATCCCTCCAATTAGATGAGGCGGGAACGGTCGTTTGTCATTCGGGTAGAAGTGACGCAGCCTACAGTGACAGAGCCCTGGCCTGTACCTCTGGTCTGGGTGGGCTCTGTCACAATGGTGAGGCTTCCTATGCACAATGCTGGAGTTGGACCAGCAGACTCAGGCTGGTCTATCCGCTGAGGTCGCACAGACCATGCAAGCATCAGGTAGTCTCCACCATGTCTTGCTGTAAAGCTAAGTGGTTGGGCTTTCAGCGTTGATGCCTTGAGAGGGAGACGGATCTGCCTACCTGTTCGGTGGGATCCGTTTTCTCTTTCCTGCAAGGTCTGATGAAGAAGGGACTATCGCACTGCAGCTATCTCTCCTGTCACAAGGGGTTTGGTGATGGAACAGTCTTCAACCACTCCCTCATGATATGCTTTCTGCAGGGTGTGAGAAGACAGAAACTGGTGTCGTGTCTGTCTGCGCCTCAGTAGGACTTGCTACTGCTAGACAAGCTACTGCTTATGTTGGTCGCTCTAATATCTGCCCCTTACAGCCCTGCGCCTTGCTCTCACCTCTGCTAAGAAGGTGAGCTGTGAGCCTGTCGGTTCACCCCAGCATGCAACATGCTGGTTCTTGGTGTCCACAGTGCAGCCAGATTGAGAGAACATACCTCCTTTTTTCTTAAAAACATAAGGAGCATGTTCAGGTCCAGGACAATAAATCTGGATGCTTTTTACCTCCCACTCTCACCTCCCACTTAGGTGCAGGGAGGTGAGAGTGCATCTGTTGTGTCCATGTGTGCTAGGCTGACGTCCTATGTAGACCACAAAGCCCCCATTCGACGCACTGGTCAGCTCTTTGTCTGTTTCACTTATAGTGCAGTCAGTAAAACCTGTCCAAGAAGAACCTGGCCAGCTGGGTTTGTGAGTGAATCTCCCAAGCCTGTACACGGGCAGGAACAGACCCCAGACGCGGATCTTCCGTGGTTGCACAGGGGGGCACCCGCCCCCCTTGTGATCTGATTGGCCACCCCGTGTGCCACCCCAATTTTCATTGGCTCTTATTGATGTCAATTATGGTGCCTTTCAAATGCCGGCAAACACAAGTTTTTGAAAAGTGCAGTTAAAACGTCAGTCCAGCAGGAATATAAGAGAAGCAAGAGAGGTAACAATTATATTTCTTCAGAATTGCATGTGATATGTATCAGAAGGTTTTGCAAATTACTGTTAAAGTGAATTCGGCTACGTTCGCATTGGAAAGGGTTGTTGTGG
>JAPMOB010216130.1:0-10008 GCA_029875015.1 Lepomis gibbosus | reverse complement strand
CGCCCGATAAGAGTCTCACGTTAACGCAGCCGTTAACGCCGATAACGGCCCACCACTAATATATATATATATATATATAGTCTGCTCCACCACAGGACTTCACTGTTCTGTTAGGGACAGAAAGAGTATTACTTATGTGTGTTTTAACATGCTGACCATATCAACATAATTCAACCTCAGAAATAATATCTGCCTCTATATTCTACAGGCAGAGCAGCAAAGCTCATGGTGGAAAGAGATCTTGAGAGAGAAATCACCCAACACTGCAAGAAACCACAGAAATCCTCCATATCTTTCCAGTGTTTTAAAATGAACACAAGCAATACCAATTCATCAAAACACCTTATGAGGAGAGGAGAGGAGGATAAGATTGGAAAGGAGAGGGGAAGAGAGGAGATGAAGTAAGTAGTAAAGATGCAGAAACAGTTATTGTTGGCGGTACTGCCTGGCCTGGAGTTCTTAAACACCCAAAGTAAGGCTCTGTCTTCTGGTATGGTGACCGCTGAATGCTAAGTAGCTCCATCATCCTGGAAGTAATGGAGTGCAATACACACACGTATACAGGGGCGTAGCACAAAATTCTGGGCTCTATATACCAGCAGTCTCTGTGGCCCCCTACCTCTCGGTCCCTGTTTCTCACATATCTTTTGAAAAATGTGAGACAAATACTTGAGCTAACAACTGTATACATTAAACTGTGGTGGTGATTAGGGTAATCACTAATAAAACTACTCTTACCACATATAAACTAGTAATAAGGGCGTCAATTTGTGTTGAAAAGTGATGGGGACATAATGAGTTTAGATTAGAGGTATGATGATACACTTGGGTTATGAACCGTGATGATGCACGAGAACAAGATGAGTAGACTTTTAACAATATTTTGAAGAAATATGAAATATACAGTATGTTCATATATTGAGCTGTTGTGGCTATGGCTTGAGAAAAGTAAAGAGGACCCACAACCTCCAAAAGCTGATGGACGCTCTTCGATAAAGTATTTTGTTTGTCCAGAAACATAACCCTTGAGATCCCATATCTGTTTGTCTATCGAGAGCAAAACAGCGGAGCATTGCACACAATGTAGCAAGTGGGAATGTGCAAACAAACAGTGCGCCAATGTAGTTTTTCTAAATGTCATCTCATCATTATGAATACTGTTATCGCAAAAAATATATATCATATTGCAATATTTTTGGAAGATATTACCCCCTATATGCGAAAATAATACTCTTGTAAGCTAGTATAAAAATGATTTTGCTTTTATCACACTGCAGCTGTCCTGCTCAGCTACTCAATGAAAAAATACATAAAAAAGTTTGCATTGATCTTTCAAAATATCTTCATTGAAAGTAAACCCAGGTTGAATTGTCCAAAAGAATGGAATGTCTTGAAGTAGAGATTTCTCACACATATGGAGAACTGTAGGTTTTCTTTCTTGCTACTGACAAAGAGCTGAGAAGATTCAAAGATACAAACTGAATGCTGAGCATACACACAGTTTTCACAAATACACACACACACACACACACACACACACACACACACACACACACACACTAATACAAACACATCTTCTCTCCTACCATTCATCTGCACTGCCATCCACGCCATCTGCCACCATGGACACAGCATGGGGTCCAATAGGTCTTCGATTGCATATCTGGCACTCTGCTTTTCTCTCTCTCTGACTTCAGCCCCCTTGTGTCACCTCAGACACGGAGAATGTGCTTGTAAATGATTGTCTGCTGGATGGCATCACTGACAACTTCCTAGTCCCTGAAACCCAGTAGCAAAAGCAGCTGCTCCTCTCACAATTACACTGGTCTCTGACACTTCCAGTTCTTCTTTTTTCCCTCCACACCACAGTCTCGTTATCACAAACCCTATCTGGCCGTTGAAGGACACCTGGTGATGTCCCGATGCAATTTCTGCCTTAACTCCCCACACATTCTCTGACAGAAGCGGACTGTCTGCCACAAGGGCCCTGGACCCCCCTTCTTTAGAAAGGAGCTAAAGTATCGTTAACTCTGAAGAAAATGTGAGTAGAAGTCAGTTACCTACTGAAAAGTGGTAATACAGATGATTGTGGAAACGTGACCGGGTTGAGTCCTGAGGTGGTTTACACAATTTAAAAAGCCGGGTGCTTTGTTCTTGTCTGTTAAGACTATGGGCCTGAATAAGGAGGAGTGGGAAGACTATTTGGCTCAGAGTTTAGATAAAATGTTTAAATGAAACAATCAGTAGCTATAATGCACATGAACTGTAAATGAGGAAGAGTGGGCTAGTCATGTTCTTCAAATTAGTCCATAAAGTGAGTCAGGTTTCAAAAAGTATTGTTCCCACTAGCAGGCAACAGGATCTACAGACAACACATTACAGTCACAGCCGCATATCCAGTCCATAACATCAAGGACACATCAAGAGCAGAGTTGATATTCTCAACATCAATCATGCAACCTTAGCCTCAAACATCAATCTGTAAGAAAACAAAATCCTAAAACGAAATTTAAAGCAAATAAAAGGGAAGACAGGAGAGCGGGGAAGAAGAAAAGTGAGACAAAAGGAGCTACCCGGAGGCCCAGTTGGCCTTTCAAAGATTTTTGATTTCAATTTGTCCTCTAAGACTTCTTAGAGAGCACTATGCAATTCTCAAGTTCACTCAAAAGACAAATGGGAAGCCAAACCTTCTGGGGAACACTCAATTAGCCAGTTGGTTTGGAAACATAGATTTGTTTGAGTTAATTTGTGTTTGTATGCACAGGTGTGTGAATAGATGCATTGCCTTTTATTTGGGTGTGATTAAAAGCGCCTGTGAGCGCAAGCCTTGGCTCCATACCAACACAGTCCTGTCAATAGGAGGCCTATCATATGATTGATCCCTCTCTTTCTCTTTCCCTCTGCGCTCTCTCCCTCTCATCAACCCTCACACCTACACACACACACACACACACACACACACACACACACACACACACACACACACACCTGGCTACAATTTGCCATTGACCACCCAGGCCCAGTCAGTGACAGCAAAATAGTGAAGGATGACCACTCTATATTGCTCTTGAATATTTGCCCCACACCTTGTCCTAATGACCTACACACTGCAATAATTTCTACTTGACCTTGTTCGTTTGACAGTGTTTACCACTGTACCACCAACATAAAGGGACACTGAGGGAACTAATTGTTCCCAGGTCTGTTTAAGATTAAGTGATGCATGATAAAAGTCTATCTAGATCGGGTCCAAAATTCTGGATGCATAAAGGTCCCTTATAGTATAAGATAAATCATGTCTTGAAATGTACACATGAACTCATCTGATTGTATTACAGTTTTGTTAAAGCAAAACATTATACACAGGGACTTTCAAAGAAATTATACTTTTGCTTTAAGTCTGCTAAATTTTCAGGCAGGAGGTTCTGAATAGGTTTCATGGAACCATAATGCATCAAACCTACTCAGAATATTAAGGACCATTAAAACTTTTCATTCAAACAACTAAATGAGAATATCCCCAAATTTACTGTCTGTGGTCCACCTCCTCCTCCGTGTCTGTGGTCTGATAGTATCGATTGCCCATTTGGTTCCAGGGAACTCCAAAGACACAGGCATAATTACGAGGGGATAAGGCAATCTACTGCAATTAACTACTCCTCCCCTGGACCACCTCTCATCCTGCGCAGGAAATAATTACCTCAGCCCGACCACTGCCATTACAGCCACTGAAATATAGGAACAATTAAACAGGAATTAATTCTAATTCATGCAACCCCTATCACTAAAGGGACATATTTCAACTATGGTATTAAAAAACCATTACACAGAATTAATTGTAATCCAGTTTCTTTGATCCGCATAATAAATCACTGGTTCTTTCATAAAGAACTCAGGGGAGATAAGTGTAACACCGTTGTCATACATTTTGTAAGGTTGTAAGGTCATCCTGAAAGGCTCTTTGTGGAGAAGGTTTTGCATTAGGATAAATAAATCTAGTTATGGAGTTGCATATGTGGCCTTCTTTAACTGTCATTTGCAGTTTTATGTTGTAGTAACCATTTTAGCCACCACAGAGCCTATATAACTTACAATGAACATATTAAGTCTGAAAGAGCAGTTCTGTGAAATTTTAAATAGCAAATATGTTACTCGCCATGAGTCTGGTCAGAATACCAACTGTCAGGAATAAGCACAGAGAGTGTCTCCCGCTAATCCATTCAACAGAATGAGAAACAGACTGTGGAATTATTCATTACAGCAGACTGCAGCATCATCACTTCTCCCACTCGCCTTGTTTATGTCGGAATTTACAATTTCAGCCAATTTTACACCAGATTACCGCAATGTCAGCCTCCTCTTTTCTCCCAGTTGACCATTTTAATAATTTTCCAGTCTCTCAAAAATATTAAAAAGGGAACTTTTAAGGCAGTTTGCTTTGAGCTGTCTTAGTTTCTTGTTGCCTTATAAGGGTAAAAACAACTTTTTAGGAGAATTTTAATAAGCATACGGTCACCCTGCAGGTAATTAGCTGGGGGATGAGTAGGAGCTGCCGGCTTGGATTCAGCTCTCATTTGAACTGCTGTTGTGTTGTACAGCTTCAGGGGGCTGTGTTGAAAGCAAGAGCCCCTAGCCAGCCTTTGTAAAAGAAGCCCGGCACATTGAAAAGCTCTGTGTTCTCGGTCTCCGCTAAACAACCTCCCAGCATCAAATAGCATTTCAAGTCCATTTGTTTCATTCCTCTTCAGTGGAGAATCCCCATCTTTTCTCAGTGCCCTTCCCTTGCTCTCCTTTTTTCTAGTTCCACAAAGAAATCAGGGCTATTCCCAAAATGTCCTGCTCATTTTTTTTCTCACTCTTCACAAGCATTGGAGCTCAAATCGGCATTGGGAAAAATGCTCCGACAGCAACATGAATATTCCTCTGAGCAGGCTGTCCCATTTCCACAGCAATGTTTCTACATTTATAACGCAATTTAACACCAGTATTCAGCTTTTGCCTCAATGTTTTCTTGTCAGAGTGGAGAACCTTTTGAAACAGTAACAATCACATTAGAGGCCCCCTCTTGTTCCGCTTTACACCCACAACTGCAACTCCCACATTAAGAGAACTTGAAGTTGAAGTTTGTGGACGGCACCACCATCATCAGCTGGATTTCAAACAACGAGACTTCATATCAGGAGGAAATACACAGTCTTGCAAAGTGGTGGACAGAGAACAACCTACTGATCAATGTCAGCAAAACCAAGGAGCTGATCATTGATTTTAGGAAGAAGGAGAAAAAGACACACACTCCTGTCTACATCAGTGGAGCTGAGGTGGAGCAGGTGAACAGTTTCAGGTTCCTGGGAATCAGCATCATAGAAAATCCGACATGGTCATCTCACATCTCCACCGCTGGTGAAGAAAGAAACGTCTGTATTTCTTTGGGGAACTTGAGAAGGCTAAATTCCCGTGCCAAATGTCTTGTGCCTAGTTAACTTTTACAGAGGAGCAATAGAAAGAATCCTGACTGAAAACTAGGGGTGTCGCAATTTAATGGAAAATGGATTGAAATGAGCTTTCAATTTTGACCTTTAAAATTAAAAGCAGGATCATCAATTATGGCAGTATTTTTTTCTTCTCCTACTTCAAAGCATAGCTCACCGGTTGCCTGCAGCTGCACTTTTCAGCTTGTCATCATGGCCATGGAACTTTCTTTTTCATTTTGTTGTTGTTGCACATTACCTTGTAAAAAAAATAACTGTATATTTTATTTAATTAAAATTTTATTCTCTTATGACTTTAATTATTTGTATATAAAATATGTTCTGTGTCTGCAGCATGAGGGAAGCTATAACTTTAATTTTATTGTGCAGCCCTGCCTTGTAGCATGGACGATGTTAGGCCTATTTTAGGGAGCTGAAGCTACAGTTATTAAATTTAGACTGTAAATTTAGACCACTTGAAATAGGATCCTTATCAAGAGCTTACATGATAAAGTTTTCAATGTATTCTTGTATGCAACTAGTGTGTCCAATTAATTAACAAGACTATGGTGGCCCACCAAAGTCTTATTTGTTTCGCCATTGTATTAAAATGAAGCAAAACTATTTTTACATTTCTTATAATACAAAGAAAAGTATTTGCGCCTGATGAACTTCTAGGACCGAAATGTTGTGTCGATACATGAGTGCGGGAGTTTTCTTTGTAACTTTCGACCCACCTGTTCCCCCTCCTAATCATGAAGCTGGCGATTAAAATGTGCGTATGAGCTGTTTTAAATAGTCATGCAGTTTCAAATTAAGTTTGGTTTCTTGTTCCATCCTTGTGTGACAGACCTGCTCGCCAATCACAAGTGCCATGCTTCTCCTGTTACGGTCCTACTAAGCAACTAATCAGAGTGTACACAGGGCGCGTACATTTTACAACAACAAATGAAACTGGGGGAAAACATGGGATAATGGCATCAGGCGAACAAACAGAGGGTAACGGCTGTACTACGGTTTTGTCCGCCATCAACTCACACTAAGTGTTTCAGCACTTGTTAATTTGTAATATGTGCTTCAATTACAGATAACAGCTCTCTGTGAACACTTTCCGTTCCGCTATGTGTCAGATTTAGTTAATTTGATCACCTGTCCTTGATTTTTGTGCTTCTATCATGATTAGGTAGGTTAGGTAGTTAAATTATTTCTTTTTTCTATTTTAACTGTGTTTAATGTCAATATGCCATCAGGAGTCTGCACAGGGTGTGTTAATTTGAAAATTGACCAGATTCTCTATGCTTTTCCGTATCTGACTTCCTGTCTGGTTCCTGCTCTGTGCTGCTTGATGCGGCTTCTGTCAAGAATAGACTGAGTGAGTATTGAACTTAAGCTAAACTTGTTTTAAAAATCACAGATCTGTCTCATCCTTGTAACTGCCCTTGGCAGGATTAACAACTTTATTGTTTTCATTTTCTCACTTTACAAAGACAACTGTTGCAGTATGATAGTCTTACTAAACAGAGGCTATAAAGTCCTCATAATACGTGATACAAGAGCCACATACAACATAATTTATCAAATTGTGTCAAATTGGGCTTGGTAAATTTAGCGCAAGGATTGCTGACATTACATTACAGTACCTTTTTGTTCAACAGAGGAGAAATGGAAGAAGAGAGTCTGTTGCTTTTTACATGTTAACATCTTGGCTTCTTCACTGTTTTTTTGACATAAGTGTAGTTCTAATACATTAACCAAAGATATGAATGCAAAGAAAATACAGACACCCTGGCACCCTGTCATTCAATCCTAATGACGTGCCTGCCTTGTAAAATGACAAATAAATGTACCTTAAACCTTAATAATCATGAAGTGGCCCCATAACTAATTCTACTATCTAATTTCTAATGTGAACTTTATTATTATTTATTTATTTGTTAGATCATATAGTGACATTTTCGATTATACATCAACAGTGTTCTTACGGTATGTTTCTAATTATACAGTAAATCAGAATTAATCAATGTACGTCATATTCAACATATCAGGGGGGTACAGTATATCTGGTACTTCATAAAGCCAATATTGCTTTCTCTCAAGACACCAAGACAATAGATCAGCCTCTGCCTTTTTTTAGTATTAACCCACCAGGACATGTCTACTAGTGTCTAAAAAGGAAGCCATTCCCCTGTGATCCCTGGATCATTTACTGCTGACAGGGCCAACCTGACACCCTGTGTCTGGCCTGGGGAGCACCTCTGGCGCCGACCACTTCTGATACACCTCCTATACCAGCCACTCTGGCATGGGAGATATGTGGAGCAGCAGAAGCTCAGTCCTTGGGCACTTGGTTTGGGAACTGGAGGGTAGCCATTTCAAGTCCAGCATGTAGCTGGAGAGTTACCAGTACCCCTTAAAGGCCTGTTTGTGCATGTGAGTATTTCAGTTCTGTGTGTAAAAGTTTGATTTCACCTAAAGGGGGAGTTCTTCTTCTTCCTCTATGTTAAATACTCTTTAAAAAATAACAGTCAAGGTTGAAGTTTAGAAAGCAACATCCCAAATTATTTATTGAGGGTTTAAGACCCAAAACTCAGCAGATCTGCTTGAACAGGACTGTGTGTGTGGTTTGATCAGAACTGATCGACAGCCCCAACTGCTGTCATCAGATTCTGATGTTGTTAAACCCTGATTGGTGCTTTGAGATATGTGATACTTTACGATCTTCCAACCGAGCCCTGATGTAAAATGACCAAAGAGTCTTCTGACTATGGCAGAAAAGTGTGCATTCAATTTATCTATAAAAAGCAACATCATGGAAGAGGCTGATAACGTACCTAACCTGAACAAAATTATAAATGCAACACTTTTGTTTTTGCCCCCATTTATCATGAGCTTCTCAAGACTTTCTCTATTTCTCTCAAATATTGTTCACAAATCTGTCAAAATCTGTGTTAGTGAGCACTTCTCCTTTTCTGAGATTATCATATTATCTCACAGGTGTGGCATACGCTCATCAGATCCCACACCTGTACCTCAAGCTGATGTGTGGTTACACAAATGCTATACATGTCAGAGGTTGCACGCCTCTGGTCTTGCTCAGGGACACATTGGTGGACGTGTCACAGTGGGGGGTTGAGTCTTTCACACCAAAGACATGCATCTTATCCACTGCGCCATCACTTCCCCTAAATACTTGCTAAATGGACACGCATGCGCGTACACACGCACATAGTGCTTGCTTGTTACCGCATACTGGGATCTGGTGCAGCTATCTAAGGGTTAGAGCCTGGGGACGAGGGGAGCTGGCAAGACAGAGAAGAGGAGCTGAGGATGAAGGGAGGAGTAGGAGGAGGAAGAGGAAGAGGAAAGAAAGCTGTCATCTGGTTCTGCATGACTACACTTAAGTTGCATTGAGGCAAGGCCAGGCTGAGCAGAGCCCTGACACACACATCGGTCCCCACAAAGACACACAAGCACGCCACACACAAGCAAGAAACACACACCTCTGCCCACCTGACATGCTCAGCTGAAAGTTGAGTGTTACCTCTGTGTCAGTGTGTACAACTCCAGATGATCACTTTCTGCCAAAATGCTAGTCTTGTGTGTGTGTGTGTGTGTGCGTGTGTGCGCGCGCTTGTGTGCATGATGGTTAAAAGTG
The DNA here is from genome assembly GCA_029875015.1 of Lepomis gibbosus. NCBI lineage: Eukaryota > Metazoa > Chordata > Actinopteri > Centrarchiformes > Centrarchidae > Lepomis > Lepomis gibbosus. Next base: position 885 of record JAPMOB010216130.1, on the reverse strand, counting down.
AAGCATGGAGAGGCTTAATACAATGAGAGAGTGTATGATGAGAGAGCGAATGTGGAGAAAGTAGTGATGGCGCAGGATGGGATGAGAGAGGGATCGCAGTTTTTATCAGACGAGCACAATGGGAGTAGAGGTGGGATTGAGGAATGGAGGGACATAAAAGAGACCCTGCTGGGTGTCATCCCAGCATCTTGTAGCACAGAGTAATGGAGGTGGAGGACAGAGAGATGGAGTTGGAGAATGGAGAGTGATGGATGACCCATGGATGGAGGTCACAGCAGGTCGGGTCTCATTTTCTTGACCCAGTGTGAGGGCTAATCAATCCCTGGACCTGCTGAGGAGCAGTGCACACATATACACACACACACACACACACAAAGAAAGAGAGAGAGAGACAGCTGGTCCTGAGGCTCACCTCCTCTAACAGCACAAGGCATCAGGACAGCCCTCACACAATCTGGCCTGATCAAATTATAGCTAACCAAAAAAGTTAACTGCTGGCCTGCCTGACACACCTTTGAAATAGCCTTCAGAAAACTTGATTCCTGTAAATGTCCTCTGCCTGGAGATACTGGGGAAATGAAAAGGCGTCTAAGTTGATGCGGACAAACACCGGAACAAAGCCCTTCACTTGATGTTATTCCTTCTGAGATTATTAAGGCCTCTTTTTCTGGAATCGGTGCTTCCATTCAGTCATTGATTAATTGTTCTTTAAGTGCTGGGGTAGTCCCGAAATTATTTTAACATGCTGTAGTTCAACCTTTGCTCAAGAAACAGGGTTTGGATGAAAATTGTCGTGATAATTATTGGCCTGTCTCTAAGCTTTCATTTTTGTCTAAACTTTTAGAAAAAGTTGTATATTCACAAATGATCACCTTTTTGAATGCA
>JAPMOB010216129.1:0-11294 GCA_029875015.1 Lepomis gibbosus | reverse complement strand
CCCCCCCACAGACCAAATGATTGAAACAGACCAAACACATGGTCTGTTTCAATCACATCACACAATCTTCATCAGCAGATAGAGTTTGAGTTGTCATGAAATTGTTGTGGTTCAAAGTTCTTCACATGGCAGTCTATTATTATTATTGTTGTTTTAGTTCACCTTACTCATTTATGTTACACTTACATTTCGGCTACAGAATTTTCTAGAGTTTTTTGGCTTATTATTAGTATTATTGCATTAATGATTCCATTATTAGCATTATTCACAATTTAAATGACCGTGTTAATGTTTAACATTTAAGTTACTTATTCAGGCCGCCTTGTCACGAGGACAATTGTGAGTGTAACCAACAGATGTTATGACTGCACGAGTGTACTGCAACTGAGAATAGGCCACACAAAGTAACCAGGACTGAATCCCCTGTTAACTTAGCCAGGTGTTAACCTTGCTAGGTTGTCGAAATGGTAAACACGTCCTTGCCCCCGGATCTGTTGTCGGTCCCTTTAAGAAAAGTCACATGACAGTCACATGACGCGGAAGCACACAGAATAGATTCAGCGTTGTTGTGTTTACATCAACAGCTCCTCGTTTACATGCCGGATGCAGGTTCGTTGAGTAAATGAGTAGAAAAACACAGCTGAGTTTTTATTATTTCTTCATCATAAATTCATATTCCCGTTTAAAAACAGGAACGTGCTTTACTTTCTTTGTCATAGCAGGTACAGCTCTCTTTCACCAAAGCCGAGGTAGGATTTAACGTTATGTGTATGACACGATTATTAACATTACTGCAAACAGACCGTCTATTTCGCATGTATTACCGATGCCTAAGCAGAATTAAAACACCTAACACCTTTCTAAGCTTCCAGACTTTACGTTTAAGGTGTGCCCCAACTCTGACTGCCTTTGACATTGTATTTTTGTCCTTTTCTGCAACAGGAATAAGTGAAAACTCTACAGTGTTTGGATGAAGTGACCATGAAGCAGGACAGTGATGCTGCGAACGTCCCTGCATGCTTCATATCAAACCATGAAGGTTTTCGAGGAAGCATCAAAAACCTTATCAAGGACTTTGTGGTGACTGAGATAGACATCACTGGACAGCGTGTTAATACAGCAGCAGCCACACAGACACCAGCCTGTGCCTCCTCATATACAAAAAAGGAAAGCAGTGCAGAATGTCAGGAGAATAGTCATTATTCGGTCTCACAGGACACTGATGATTCAGCTGATTGTGGGGTAGATGTCACCATACCTAGTCCAGGCAGCTTTGATCTAAGTGTGATTTTAGGGCAGCCAGTCAGCGAAGAGCTTGAGCAGTTTGTGTTGACTCTCAAAGATGAAAAGCCAACCAAGCAGGAGCTATCTCTGGGATACTTCCCTGACAAACACCACAGAGCAAACGTCCACCGGGCCGTCCGACACCGCTTCCCCTTCCTCATGACTGTCACCATTCAGCCTGAGATCAGGGTGAGGGAAGACCCAGACTACAGAGAGCTCTCCGGGCTGGTTACAGAGGACGAAGCAGAGGACTTCTTCAGGTTCATAGATGCGAAAGTGCGAGGCTCATCCTACACATTTGGACCTGATGACAGTAAGGAACACAGGACGGCAGTCCACCACTTCCTGAGTCGAAGGTTTGGCAAACTGGTGGAGACAAAAAGCTTCACTGACCAAGGGACGACAGCAGTCACAGTTAGGCTGAGAGAGCAAGGGAGGCCAAAGAAGAGAACCACTGACGAACGCAAGGAAGAAGAAATTTACACTGGTAAAAAGAAAGCATAGAAGTATTGATTATTTTAATATAATAATATAATATATAATATAATATTTTAATTAATACCTAAAATTGTCATCCCTCAATCACTTATCATAAAGAAGGAAAGTAAGGACATTTACTATTGAAATGTCAGTGTTTTTTATTTCAAAATGTAGTAGAAATAATAACTTTTCATAACAGGTTTCCCATAAGCAACACTTAAAGTTAAAAATTAGAATAAAAACAATGCTGTGTTGCACGTGTCCTGTCTTTCAGCTTTCACTCTCTGTAAGGAGAACCTGGAGACTCTGGAGGCCATCAGCTACATGGCAGCAGCTCTCGGGGTCCTACCGTCAGATTTCACCTACGCTGGGATCAAGGATAAGAGAGCCATCACCTACCAGTCTATGGTGGTCAAGAAGGTCTCACCTCAACGGTAGTTTTGCATTAGTTACATGGATTTGGTTGGTTTGGAGATCATTTATTTATGTTCACATTCACAAATTGGCAAGGCAAAAAGTTGCAACAGTCCTAAGATGTTGCGGTTCTTTTGTTTGAGTTCCCCTTGAAATATGAAAAGGAATGCCAGGAATCAGTGTGAAAAGTATTTATTTCTTTTAGTGTCATTTATCACTAGGTTGAAAGAGAAGACTGCAGACTTTGAGAAAAGAGGGATGCGCCTGTCTCAGATCCGCTCTGCCAGCGAGCCTCTCAGGCTTGGACGACTGCAGGGGAACCACTTCGACCTTGTGGTTCGCAACTTAAGACCACACGGGGCCAGTGACATACACTCCTCTGTAAATACACAAACTCTCCTGGCAGCGCTGGTAAAAGAAGCAGTGGAGAATGTCGAGGTATTATTGAAATTGTTTCTCATTTCAGTTGATGTTTCTTTTTTTAGTTTGTGACATCAAACATTGTCAAACTTTTTCATCCCAGTGTACGCTTTCAACAGTGCATATGGAACCAATCTAGACACACACAAGTAAAAAAAATGTTTACATGTGAACAGCCATGTCTGCAGTTTGATGTCACAGATAATATAATATTAAGCAAGCTCTTGGAGCATTTCCTCTAAATCATGATATTGATGTTGAATTTACACCAAAATTGTCTCATATATGTTAAGGTTAGAGTACTGTAGGTGTCATTTTTTATGCTGGATGCCTGTTATATATCAGTATCACTCCTGCTGTTCAGTAGTACTTGAAACATGCTAATGATTTTTTAAACTAGTCACAAAAACACACACACACACACACAAAATATATTTAAAATGGAGATTTACTCTGAAACAGATATTACAACATTTGGCCTTATTTACATTTAAGCCAGTCTGTGTATTTCCTTTACATGTCTTCTGTAAAGGAGCGACGAGACCACTGTCGCATCCTTTACAAGTTTAGGATGAGAACAAGGCACCTTACGCTTTAAAATGTATCTCATTAATCTATTTAATGATAAAGGAAAAGTTTTATTTTAAGTCAATCCCACATACAACATCCTGCTGCTGTAAATGCTCACTAGAGCAAAATAGTCCCCAATAAATGCATGGTTTGTTCTTTGCAGGCCAGAGGCTTTGTCAATTACTATGGACCACAGAGGTTTGGGAGCGGGCAGAGCATTCAGTCTGACCGTGTAGGGTTGGCTTTGCTCAAAGAAGACATGGTAAGTGTTGCAGACAATAATTGTGTATATGACCAGATGCACCGCCCTTCATGCTGTGATATGAGGCCGAGCAGCAACTGGTTCCTCAAAGCGGGTATCACCGACTGCATGTGGCCTGAAAAACTTCCAGATGGAAGAATAGGGTCATCTCAGTAAAACGATTTATGCCGTGTCGGACAGCACAGTGCGGTGTTGTGGTGTGTGTTGTGATGTGTGTTGTTGGTTGTGTGGGTCAGGTGGGTGCTGTGCGTCTCTTCTTCACTCCAGAGGAAGGCGATGATCCTCAGAGCCAAGCGAAGAGACACTTCCTCCAAACAGGTGAGAGCCAGGACAACACCGACTGTTTTAGTTTAATTTTTCCAGAAAACGGTCAAAGATTGTGTGAACGTTGCTTCCCAAGAACTTTATAAGAATTTGCAGAATCTATGAGTTTCTGTTGGTGCTTTTTTGCCCTTGCTGGTAATGTTGGTAATATTACTACAACCACCCAGTTCCTATTGTTTCACAGAATCTAGTTTTTGTAGAAACCCCATCCTATTTTTGTATTGCTGAGAACAATTAATGTAGCTAATTTATTCACATTAAAACTTTGTAAATTACCTTTGAGTGAAAATGCTGTAAGTGTTTTATTCTATCACTCTGTCCTGTCTCTCTTGCTTCCCCATACCAGAAAACGCTAAGGAGTCTTTGGCACTGATGCCGTTGTCGAAGGCCAGGGAGAGACTGATGCTTCGGGCCCTGAACCGCTACGGTACAGGTCCGGATGGATGTGCCCAAGCCTGGCTCAGCCTGCCCCACAGCATGAGAGTCTTCTACCCACATGCCTACTGTAGCAGGTTAGTTGCTTGTTGGCTATTGAGCAGCTCCATTGCAGCAACTGGGCATTGACAGAAATTAATATAAACGGAGACAACATTATTTATTCACTTTTGACAGCTAGATTGTCCCGTTTCCAAGTTTAACCCTAGCCCCAGTTTGGGCTGAGTCCCAATGCTAGCATCAAAGAAATGACATGTGTCTTTGCTCTTATTCTAAAACACATGCAAAATCTTAACACAGTATTTTGTATCGAGATTTATAATATGGGAGAGTAACATCAACACAATAACACAATAGAATGCATATATAAAGCATTATAAGTGTTGTTAAATGACCTTCCAGGTTTTTCAAAGTTTGCAGAGTACTGCCGAAACTTGGGATAGGTTTCACCCAGCATCACCTGCTTTCATATTTTTAATTTCTAAACAAATTGTGTCTTAAATTGACTTTCTTTTTGCAAAATGATACATATAATAATAAAAGACTGGCATATTATAAGTTATGATCAGTTTAGGAAATTACAGCCAGCTCCCAGTGCTGCAATTGTTTAATAGTGATAATTGTGTGGAGCCATCTGTTTCTGGTTGTCAGAGTGTGGAACGAGGCAGCGGCACACAGGCTGGCTACTCTGGGCCACAGTGCAAGGCGAGGAGACATGGTGTGGATGCAGGAAGGGCAAAAAAAAGGGGAGGATGCTGGAGAAACCAGCTCGCCTCAGGTAAGAGAGGATAGAAAATATAAGAAGAATGAATTCGCTTTTTTATTGCACAGACCAATATTTTAACTAGAGTGCTTTGATCAGCATGCGCAAGGGAAATCCTGTGTTTCAGTACTATAGGAAGCCTACTGGCAGTGTACAAGCAGTTTCATATCTAAGTTAAAATCCATCACTTCCTTCATAATAAGTACATCAGAAAACCACACATTTTAGAATAATCCGAATAATCTGTTTCATCCAAAAAACAGTTAATAGGGCTGCAAAAAAATGTTTTCGCCACACTAGTAAACACTGTTTCAATTTAATTTTTCCTGAGAGTGGTCAAAGATAATTTCAAAGTTCCTTCCCAAGACATTTTTTCAACAACCACGAGTTTCTGTTTTAGCCCTCCACTCAGACCGTGTCTGTGATACACCTCTTTACACAGGACCAAGTATGTGTCTGACGCACACCGTGACGTTCAGACACTACACTGTTCAGGCTCAAACTGTGTGGGTCAGTCTCGTCACCATGGGTCCTGAGTGGATCTGGCATGTATCAATGACCTGTGGTGAGAGCTTGGACTTAAACTACATGCTGAACACAGAAATATTTGTCACATTCTTTTTGACATTAACACCTTAAGATGTGAGTAGAGAGGGCTTCAGCTCTGACCACAAGTAAGGCCACGGGAATGTTTTTTGGAGTATTTAACAACCCATGAATATTCAACAGCCAATGGGGGTACTCCTTTCTTAGCAATGCTTGTTTCTTTTGTGACTTTGTGGGCATTTGCAACAACTGAAAGTAGGATGGAAAACTGACAATTCAGAAAAACCTGTCACTTTGGTTATGACATGTTCACCTCATATGACACATTCAGTTTCTGACAGTGAGGCTAGTAACACCTTCAGAGCACAGGAAATGACAAAGTGAAGCTTAAATTAGTGGTGGAACCCAGCCTCTGCTTATTAATATTAATATAAACTGTTATTCTGCAGTGTAACTTTTATTATTGTAATACAAACAATATGTTGTAGTTAATTTTTTGCTGACGTAATCCAGAGGGTCTCAGTGATTCAGCTTAGTAGTAAACAGGGTTTTTTCAGAGATTGTACTTATTGATTGCAGGACACTCAATTTTAGAACACCTTTGTCACATTTAGCAAACACAATGTCACTGCTGCTGACCTTTCCTGTCTTGCTTTTCCAGATCCATGTGGTGACAGACCAAGAGGAGCAAGAGGGAGTGTACGCGCTGGGACAAGTATGTAGTAGGGATATAATCCTACTCTGTGGCAATTTTGGGGGGGGGGGCAACAGGGGCCAGTGCCCCTGTAACACAGACCTTAGACACTTCTATGGCCCCCCTCTGAACGAAAACTACAAGTAATATATCTTCCTTGCGACAATATGGTGCTGATGTGAAGGTGGAACAAGTCGGATCCATTGGGATGTTACACCGCCACTGACAGGTGTCTTGCCAAGGTACACCCAATCCCAATGTCCACCTTCACAGACTCACAGACTTTGAGGCGCGTTCCCGGAAAGTCCGTGATGGCTTAGGTCAGACTCACTGTTAAATTGTCAAGTGCGCGAGGGCTCTCTCGTGGCCATTTTCAGCCCTTTCTACATCCTTTTCCTAAATCTGCATTTCTGCAGACTTTGCCTGAGGGCATTGCCGACAGTTCATAGTGGTATGACGTGAAACACGGGGGTTACCGGGGGAAGCCCTGAAGCCAGAGAAAAATCACAGCAAATCTGCGTTATTAGAGAAGAAGAAGAAAATGGTAAACAAGCATCGACTCCAGCGCTGATGTTAACATTGTTAGATTTTTTCTTAACTTAAGATGGTGCATAGAACACATGAAGTCAGAGGAATGCAATCACCTTATTACACACTTCGTTTATTCAACTATTTCTTTTAGTTTTTGCTTAATGATGCTGTTTTGACCAACAATTGATATTTGACAAATATATATTGACATTTACATCTCCTCCACTCTGTAGGGCAATAGCCTGCAGGACTTTAAAATCTGATAAAAGCATAAAATAAAAAGTGTACAATGTGTTTCAGCGTCGCCAAGGTAATGTGATAATTTAGAAAAGTGTTGTCCCATTCCTGTTTACAGTATTTTGCCCTTGCAGCCTCTTGCACTCAATCACTTTCCAACTGACGTCAATAAAGTCTGTGAGGGTTCAGGGCTTAGGGCTTAGGGGGGACATTGGGATGGGGCCGTAGCTATCCCTGATAGAAAGTGTTCCCCATGCCGCAGGAGGGCGTGTGCATTCAATGGTGAAGGCGGACTTTCAGCTTCACGAAAGTAAATGAAAAATATAACGTGGATTGTTTCATCTATTGTTTTAGTATTGGATACTAAAACACAGATTATAAGAACGCTTTTATAGGCTAAAGTTAACGTCACGTGTTATTGAATTTTGTATTACTCATTATACTGAATTGAGAATGTCTAAACAAAACGAGCACATAGTTTCCCTTGTAAAGCAAACATTTATTTTGCGATAGCCTGATGATGTTATAGCTGACCACGTAGTTGATCACTTAGTCATCCATGTTACTGTTTGGAAGCTAGATCTAGACAGACTGTCACCTGTAGGCTGCTCCTTCAAATATCTACGCCATTTATACTGTAAAATCAGATCAAATTTAACATATTGCTGGAAATTGTTCATTTGCATTTAAACAGCACTTTTCATACACAAAAAGCGAGAACAGTAGCCTACTGGTCCTACCAGGCTGGACATGCAGTCTGACAAAATATGTATCCCTCTCCACAATGCACAGATGATATACAGATGATATACTTCACATGATGACTAATAACAGGTGAATATGGATAAGTTTCTATTTTCCAAGCAAACGTTATAGTGGGATACAAAGTACATACTAGGATCCAGAGAATGTCTAGTACACTAGAGCTTATACTGTTCATTAAGCCTTACAAAGATGTGTCGCATCAAATAATGTTCTGTAACTTCAGCTAAAGTTAACAGGAATGTTTTTTGTATAATTTAATTTATTAAAACTATAACTAAGTTCCTGAAAAGATCCTGTTACTGAAACAAATAACTGTACGTTACTGAAACATCCTAAAACATTACATTATATACTAAACAAGATATTTTGGAAGCTTGAACATTGCTTTTGTCTCTTTTGTCCCAAATTGAATATGCCACTTATTTAATACCAACAATTGTCATTGCTTAATCACTTGTCATAAAGAAGGAAAGTAACGACGAAATTTGTGTAGAACCGCCACTGGTCCTACTTCAAATGCTACTATTTCTACTTTTCTCACTACTGTTGCTACTGTGTTTTTGTGATCCTGTCAGGTGTTACTACCGATGCCGGGGAACACCGTGAAGTATCCAGAAAACGCCATGGGGACTTGGTTCCAGGAGAGACTGGCCAGAGATGGACTGGAGGACTGTCGCTTCCGAGTCAGCAGCCTCAAACTAAATCTGCCTGGCTGCTACCGCCCCCTGCTGGCCTGTCCATGTAACCTCCGCTACCAGCTGCAGAGAGCAGCAGCCTGTGGGGAGGGAGGAGGAGAGGTGACAGGAGGCAGCAGTAAAAGAGGTGACGGGCAGCTGAATGGTACCACTGTAGAAGGGAAACAGGACTCGCTCTCGCTCACCTTAAACTTCGACCTGGACTCCTCCTGCTATGCTACTATCTGCCTCAGAGAGATCATGAAGTGTGACCCCTAGAGGTCAAGGGACGTTGTTCCTGTTCTACAAAATGTTTTTTTTGTTTTTCGTGGAAAAGAGATTTTTGTAACCCATTATTGTGATACATTATTAGTAGCCTTTTGGTTTGTTGTTAAGTAATGAGCATAACACTGTAAAAAAAAAAAGCAAAGCAAAAAATTGTTCCACAGATAAAACAAATGTGAACAGATCTAAATGTAAAACCGTGTAAACAGTATTTGTGTTTTGTGCCATTAATAATAATAATAAAGATTCCATCTTACAGTGTTCTGCTTTTTAGTAAGAAACCTTGACTCTGGGTCTATTTTAAAAGATTTTTTGTTTCCTTTTGGTTTGTATGTTTTTTTCATCAAGTTTAAGATATTTCATCCTCCATATCTGAAGAGATGAAAAAGAAGTCCTCAACTGAGCAAATATGAAAAGAAAAGGCTGAAAAATCTTCACTTTGCCTGCACCTGTGATATTTGTGATAATTGGTCAGGACATAACTTTAATTTTGGATGAATGTTTTCCTTCCAAGATAACTAAATACATTTAAAAATAACTAATCGTGATTACTATCGTACATTTTGTGTTGTTTAGCAAGTGACAGTGATGATGAGTGACAGTGTTTAAGAGATAAGACACACACTTTTTAGATTTGACATTTTTTAAATTGAATTCTGTATTAATGGCTTTCTTAAACTTTTTCGCTACCATTCACAATTAGTTTAAAATTTCCCCAGCTGTGAAGATTTCCTTCATGCATCGCACTGTGTGCATCTGTCAGAACTGTGTTTGTCATTAATATTTTGTCCACCCCAATTATATTAATGAGAGCAGACTAAATAACAGAAACACAACTGTATAATGCAATACAGTTCAACAGCCCCACAAACATAATGTGTAAAACTCTACTTGGCACTAAAGCTCCATCTGATTCTGATTCTGAACTGCTGCTTCAGAGTGACCATATATCAACACCTCTCTAAAACAGTTTACACAAAAACATTACTTGACAAACTAACATTTGTCAAGTTACACTGGGAGCACACTGCATACTAACAACTAGAATTAGTGTTAGGTATGGAATTGGGACACATCGTTTTTGGTAAACGCACTATCCACGAATAGCCACCACCACTAGATGGAGACAACATACAACAATACTACCATAACTCCTCCAAGTGTAATGTGCATAGAGATAGTTTCAATTTATTAGTGAGCAAATTGTATCTGTGAGTTGAGTGTCCTCCAAATTAACCTCAGCAACATTAGAATGACATTGAGTTCCTTATCTGATAGAAAACAGCCTGCACCACATGACTAAAAGGCTAATGATGTTAATGAGTATATCACACTCCTAATCTGAGGCTACATCCATCATGCCAGTTTGTATCGTCCACTCTCACATAAAAAAGAGCTGTACAGCAGCAGGAGAGGCATTCCAGAACTAATATAAAATATATTGAAGCATAAAACCGTGGTATAATTATGCTGCTGTGGGGCAGCATTCGATCTGTATTCAAATCGAGCCAGCTATCCCTACTGTGATTCATTAATGCAGGTTTGATGAGAATGTTTAAAGACAGTAGCATATAAAAACCTCCCTCATAAATAACCAATGTCGGATACATCTCTGGGCTATTTTTAATACCTGTTGCTGTAAGCAATGTGGAAAGTGACTGACTATATATATGTTTTAGTTGGAGGTGGGTTCTGACATGCAGCCTGTCACCAACCCATAGCACTGTTTGATAAAGTGCCTGCCTGTGAGCTAAACTGTCTGCCAAAGAGACGCATTAGCAGTAATGAGTTTCTTCACTGTTCGAGGAGTTTTGTTTCAAAATGACATACTATCCACCAGAAAGGAGAGTGGATTATTAAAAGCCTTGCAGGAACACTGAATCCTATGCGTTAGCCTATATTGTGAGTTTTAATGTCTTGCCTTGGGGAGTTAATTCCAATCTTGAAAGACAACTTACAAATTTTTCTTTATGTTTCCTGGTAATGTAGTGATTTTTTGTTTTGTTTTATAAGGTCCTGACATAGTGACATTAAATCAGACTTGTGCTGGGTGAATCCCTTTGTGGTGGCATGAGGTTGCAAATGTAATGAAATTTTGCCCCAAAAATTCTCTTCTTTTGAATTGCAGATGGTAAAGGTGGGCTTTTTATCCCCCTTTTACTGTATTTTGGTTTATCGACCTCCAGGCCCTGCTGCTGTCTTTCTAAAGGATTTTAGTGAATTCTTGTCCTCTATTATTAAGCTGGAATCTGTCTTAATCCTTGGGGACTTTAATCTTCATGTAGATGACAACTCATCTTGCCCCGCAATGGAATTTTTAACATTGACTGAAACTTTTAATTTTAATCAGCATGTATCTGAGCCCACTCACCAAAAAGGCCATATTTTAGACTTAGTTTTTACACTTGGCCTAGACATATTAAACGTATCTGTAAATGATGTCTATATGAGCGACCATAATATTGTTCTGTTTGATCTTCACTTCAGCTCTGACCCAAAGCTTCCAGTAGTTAGGTCTCAGAGACGTGTTATCACGGCAAATACTGCAGATACTTTTTCAGATTTGTTTGATCCTGCTCTATTTATGGATTGCCCTGATGTGGATGATTT
>JAPMOB010216124.1:0-17867 GCA_029875015.1 Lepomis gibbosus | reverse complement strand
GATAGATAGATAGATAGATAGATAGATAGATAGATAGATAGATAGATAGATAGATAGATAGATAGATAGATAGATCTCATAGAACAGCATTAATATGATTGTTTTGTGATGTGAGAACTTCATAATAAACACTGATTCAACTACAAAGCTCAGATGGTGTAAATGACCTGTTAGTTTAGTTAGTTGGGAATTGCCAAAATGTCCAGTTCAGATGCAGTGCACCATGGCAGACAGGGTGGATGGTACTGCTCTAGTACTGAGGATGGCATACAATATTTGTAACCAACAAATTACCTGAAAAAAAGTAACAAATATTTTGTGTTGAGACTTGAAAAGTTGTCTGTGCTCTTCCATATTTGTAGTTCTGTTCTGTGTGTGATGGGTTGCGTAGTCCTAATATTTGCTGAAGAGCAGAAGTCCAGAATGTGAGATGGTAAATTTGCCTCTGGCATTTTTGTCATTGTTTTGTCTGTTTGTAAAAGCAGATTCCAGCTGAGAGTCAACAACAGGATGTTGACCAGTTTGACATGTTTTTTTGTCCACAGCGTCACAAACCGCTGAACCGTGAAGAGCTCCACAGGAGCAGCAGTGCTGGAAGCAGAATAAGATGTATGTGTAATGAAGATTATATATGTGACTGAGCTTTAGATCATATTAAGCAAATATTAGTCATGTCAGACTGTGAAGAAATGGTCCTCCATGATGTCTCCGGTTCTTTCCACTTGGCTTGAAGCACACTCTAGTTGTTTCACATCCCAAAGGTTACTGTGGACAGGGGATGGCTGGTGGTTATAGCACCGCATTTCAGGTCATGGCACAATGGATAAGAGTTTGGTGTGAGAGACCTGGGTTCAATCCCCCACTGTGACCCATCCTCTGTCCCTGAGCAAGACACTTAACCCCTGGTTGCTCCAGAGTCGTGCGGCCTCTGACATGTGCAGCAATTGTAAGTCGATTTGGATAAAAGTGTAAGCTAAATGTAAATGATCAATTGCTTATGTCATGCTGATCACAATGTATTATACCAGTCTCTGTTGAATAGTCTTACGCCCCAAAACATCTAGGCATAAGTTCATTGCATAAGTCACTACATGCAAAATAGCACAACCAAAGTCAAGCTTTATTGTCATTCTTCACATTCAAGTAAACAGCTGAATGAAATGGTGTTTCATACAGACCATGGTGCATAAACAAAATAGGAACAGATAACAACAAATCACAATATACTACAGTAGCAACACAGCCCTCAGACAATTCAGCCAATACACACAATACCATAAACTGGGAACAGTAACAATACAGATTTATATCTATATATCTATATATTTTGTGTAAATGTGCCCTTATTGTATTGACAGGAGCTCCAGCCTAAGGAGTGTTTAACATGCTTACATTTCAAATTTTGTAATTTCTACCGTCGTGCTATCCAGTCAGTCCTTTCTTTTTCTTTTCTGCATTACAGTGACATGGTCTGTCAACAAATTACAGTTCGAACAGTAAAAACATTAACTGTGAATCCTGTCCAATCTCTTGCAATGTATAACTTTATACTGTTGAAATTGATGTGACATATTGAAAAAGTGCAACACTGTGAATTTTCAATCATTCAGTCATCAAAACATTAGCTATAATTTACATCAGAAAACTACGGAGCCCCCCTGGTGACATTGATGAAAAATATATTATAATAATTTTGAGGCCTCAAAATAATAATTTGTGGCCACAAATTTTTAATTTGAGGCCTCAAATTAATATATTTTTCATCAATGTGGCTCCATAGAAAACACTTACAGCGTACACTATTATATTGATAACATGATAAAACATTTTGACTGTCTTGTTCTTAACCCACGACACAAACATTCTAGAGGCACTAACATGTTCAGTGATATAAAGATTTAATTTTGAGAGATATACTAAGGATTTTGAGCAAGTTATGGGCTTTTGCATTTTGTTCGATATGTCTCGAGAAATGCTTAGCTACTGTTGTGCAAATGTTAGGGATGATTCGAGAAATGTACCAAAAGCGAGTGAGAAAAACTGTAAGTGGCGTGTCTCCTATTAAAACATCTCTGTTAAATGTCAAAATGACCCTATTTCCTACTTGACTCAGTTCAACAACAGTTGAAACTAGCAAAGTGTTCTTCAGTGGAGCATGATGATCATTTTGTAAGTGATCAAGGTGACCTGTCAAGATAATGTCTAGATAAATGTCTTGTTCAGCGTTTGATTGTTCTGAAAGAGACTTTAAGGAGGCTACATTTTGTTTTAAGCCTGTTTTTCGCTAGCCAATATTAGCATTCCAGTTCATGTGAGTTATGGATGGACCTTACTAACCAAGCTAGCTAGCTCCAACCTCTTGTCCATGGTAGTGACTTCCAGTCATGTCTGGTTCCAAAAAACAACATAGTGATGGCCAGAATACCAAACTCAAAGCCTTAAAACAGTAGTCCACAAACCAATGGGTGATGTCCACTTCTTATACAGTCTATAGCTCAGTGTTTTGGTTCACTGTCACAGTTCTCATCAGTGTTGTTTTCAGCTCCAGCAGGCAGCTGTTTTCAGCTAAGTAAGCTCTAAAAACTGACTGAACACTACCTGCACACCACCTAACAGCAGCAGATAGCTGGTGAACACCATGGAGCATTTAGCAGGAGCTGGTGGAGACCAAATAAGAGCTAAAAGGAAAATACACCTACATTCATCAGGTGGGCGCAAACTTGACTCCAAATGAATGATGTTTCTCTGTATTTGCTGGGTGCATAACCAGCAACTGTTCTAATTTAAAGTTCACCACGCTGACTTGGAATGTGATACGGAGGTGGAATCTGAATCCATAGCAAGCAGAAGATCATTTAAATCTTCACTCTTTCTAGTATTTTAGAAAAGAATAGTAGAGACTAATCCACGCTAATCTTTTGATCTTTCAAAAGTGTAGCTGGTAGGGAGTTGGTTTGAAAAATGATGATCATACATCCTCTTTTTCCTGGATATGTCCGCTTTTTGACACCTATGCAGGATTTCTAAAAGGTCCAAATTGTCTGGGATTAAGCTTCTCCTTTGTACAGTTGGCATTCAGTTGGCCTCTGCAGCGCACACTGCCATGGTGCCACCAATTACTTGAGTCCATCCCAACCCCAACCTTCCATCCTGGGAGTGTCCTTCTGCCTCCTGTCCCTACTGTCCTCTTTCTTGAAAAAAAATCACCCTTGTTAAGAAGCCAACACCAGCTTAGACAATGTTTCAAGAGAGATAGTCTTAAAGTACAAACACTGGGATTTAACATGTGACTATTCCATTGCCAATTTTACAGAAGAAACTGAAGATGAACTCATTTTGTATCTAATCTGATGTATTCTTCTGCAGCAAAAAAAGCTAATTTATTCCCCTGCATGCAGCTCAGAGTGGTCTCTTCCTGTGGGAGTAGCCACCAAAACTTCCATCCGTGAGTTTGAACTGTTACGGGAATGTTTACTATGGCCTTGTTAATGAAGGCCATAGTAAAATACACACACAAGTTGCCATGAATAAATGAACTTTATCCACTCAGCTCTGTCGCCTGAGGCTGTGATTTGTGCTGATTCTTTGACATGGTGTCAATTAGTTTGGAGCCAAAGTAAACGTTCAGTAAATCAGGCCTGGCCAAGCTCTCTTCATGAGATTGGAGGACTTCCAAATTGTGAAAACAGGGGTGATTTGAAGTCCTGTAGCCTATCTAAACATACAATTAGTAAAACAGAAACATGTGTGTAAAACACATTTGTACTATTTTTTTTCACAATCAATATTATCATTCAAAAATAAAATACGTTAGGGCTGCACCAATCCCTCCCACCCCTGAACATAATGGATTAAGAAGCACCACTCTCTTTAAGAAAGTAACACCAGCTATTGTTCGACTTTTGAGAATTTGATCTGACAATAACGTATCCACCAACCGACCAGAAGGTGTCAGCCCCCACAAGAAATTGTATCAATATCTTATACTTTAGGCCTATTGGCAAATAACATTTAGGCACAGTCAAACATTTTGATAGTTGTTAACCAAAAACTGGGACCCTATATTTTCAGATATTAGATACAAACATGACAGCTTGATGTCATGCGCTGTGATGGCGCAAAGTCTGTCTGTAGAGCACACACACCTCTCCTGATTTGATCAACACATCGGTCTTTTTCAGTTGATAGGTCTACTTTCTGAGGAGTCAACAACTTTAATTTTCTGGTGTTTGGTTCCACATACAAAACTCACTTTTCTGTTTTAAATGTCAGCATTCACTGCTGAGCTTACTTCATGTGACATTTCTCAGAATTACACTTTTGTTCTTTTCTTTTTTGTTTCTTTAAAAAACACATACACATCTACATGACTTCATATTGTTGAACAAAAGCATATGACTGTGATTAATCCAGAATGTGAGGGCAATAAACTCTAAACGCAGCAGCATCACAGCTCTGACAGGAAGAAACAGCCTAAGTAAGAGCATTTTGCTTAATAACTGTGAAGACACAGAGTTTATTATTAATTGATCAACTGGCAGAACATGTCTGCTTGTCTGTCAGTCTGTCTGTCTGTCTCTCTCTCTCTCTCTCTGTGTTTCTCTTTTCTCCTGTCTCCTCAGCTGTCGCATTCAAGATTCAACAGCAGGACGGATCACTATTAAGCAAGAAAAAACAGCGTAATGCGCCAGTCGGTGTCCTTCTAGTTTCTCTCGGTTGCACTATTTGGCAGAGCGAGGCAGGGGCGGGGAGAGAGAGTGAGAAGTGTCAGGCTTACAGCAAAACGACCGGAAGTCAGGACACAAAGGAAAATAAGAGCTGTGTGTTTGACTTCTTGCTATAATCCTTTTTTTCTGTATTAATGAACATGTACTGCATCTTATCAGGGTTAGCTTTGAATTTGTTATATAACCTTTATATAACCTGCTCAATGCTTATATATTTTTCATAGATCTTTACTTTTTTAATTCAAACAAGTCATCATAAATGCATTATGACAATTAGAAATTAATTAAGAAGACAAAAACAAAGTGCCTATATAATAGTTTATTTGATAAACAGAAAAGGGGGAAGAAATTTTCCAAAATTAGGCCAAAGATATGGCTATTTTACAGCAAATGTTTGATAATGAACTGTCTCTTGAAGTTACTGGAAGTCTATTTTTTACCATTATTATTATGATGCAGCTCAGGCTAGTTTCCCCCGGCTTCAGTCTTTGTGCTAAGCTAAGCTAAATGCGTCCTGGACATTTGTCACGTTATCTATGGACAGCGATAACTGATTTCCGACAATGTGAAAAACAGAGGACAAGATGGTTTGGAAAATATTCCTGCTTCTAAATGTTCATAGACACACAGCCCCAGCTACACCTTTTTATTTTATTTTACACATTTTATAAAGTATGTTCAGCTCTTGTCAGTGTCTGTTATAAGTCACTAACATTAGCTACATTATTGTGAAAGGCTTAACCGGACTTCTAGCGTTTAGTCGTGTCTAGCTTAACTTTCCATGGCCGTGGAGTCTCTGCTGATTCCTGAGAAGTCGAAACGGGCTCTGTGGACAGACCGCAGGAGGCGAGAAAACCCGCCGCAGTCCGCTCCGGCCTCCGTTTTAAAAAAGTAATAACGGTAAGACAGAAACAAACATGCACCTGTAGCTTGCTTGTCAGCCCGCAGGTAATCAACCAAAAACAACACACACTGAGCGCTCGTTTTGTCGGTGGCGTTCTCCCGCCGACGGTTGGTCTGGCGGGGGAGGGGCGGGGGGAAGCAGCAGCACACTGGTCTCTGGCTGTCTGCTGCTGTCTTTCTGTCTGGGATATTTTGTGATTTTTCCGCAAAAGTGGTGTCGGACACTCCCTCCGTTGTCCACTTGTCTGATGCCCCTTCCCGCCTCCTTTTCCCCCAATCTGTAAAGTAAAAGAGGCGAGCAACATGGCTGACGATGGCCCTGCAGAACCTGCTTGGTCGTTTGTCAGTGCAGATGATGACTTAATAATATTTTTATTTTTTTTACCTAGCCAGTTAGCTAGGTGGTTGTCAAACTAGTATTCTTAGTCACACTGTGACAGCAGAAAATAAGGAAAGACACAAAAAACAGTGGCTAAAACAGCTGTCAATGGGTCGATAGAAAGCATTAAAAAACCCTAATTAAAAACTCAGGGTCTGGTTTGGCACAGCATTTCGCAGATGCATATTTTCTAATGCAGTCCATGAATTGAAATAAGCAGACAGCCCTGGGTTTTATTTTGAAGTTGATGAAAGCTTATTTGAATGCCTCAGTCTGTTGATGGCTACGCCCCCTTTTCCAACTTATAACCGAATTAAAGCAAAGGTCAACTGGAGTCTGATCCTGCAGGTAAAACTACAACCCGTCTGCCGACCTTCTGTTGCTCATCTCCCACTGAATAAGAATAGAGTAGCAAAAGATTATAGCTGTGTGTTTTTTGTCTGCTTGCAGTACCCAAACTGTATTATTTCAACACATCTGCAGCACATCTGTCTTACCATATCGGGAAAAAGACAATCCGCAACCAAAAACAACACAGTTCACAAAAATCACAAAAAAATCATGCTATGCCACCAACACTTAGTGGCATCTTTTCATGCACCTAGTTTTGGTTTTCATTTTAAAAGATTTTTGAGATGTTTGCCACCACCCCAGTACAATGGAAATGAATTGAGTCTTGTTTAACTTAAAAATAAATAATACTTAAAAAGTTTTTTTTTTCACTGAAAGACTTGACTGAAATAAGGTTAGGAAAAAAAATTATGTAAAGTAAGAATGTGTTAAAAATAAACATGTTAATAGATTTAAAAATTAACAAAATACAGAGTGAAAGAACAGAAGAAAAATCAAATCAATATTTTGTGTGACCACCCTTTCCCTTCAAAACAGCATTAGTTCTTCTAGGTACACTTGCACAATGTCAGGGATTTTGTAGGCATATTGTCAGGTGTTTGATTAAACAAGTATACCAAACAGGTGCTAATGATCACCAATTCAATATGTAGGTTAAAGGAGGAGGAGCAGCAGATGAAAGACACATCATGCTTACTTCCCTTGGTAATTGGAAAAACCAGCACTAAATAGTGGGACCCTGGAACACCTGTTTGGAGACGTCTGGTCAGAAGTGGCCTTAATGGAAGACTTTGGGCCACAATGTCTGGGATTAGTGTTTTAATGATTTATATAAAATTAAGTAATAACAATAATTGTTACTATTATTTAACAATAATAGAATATAATTTTGCATGGAAGAGGTTTTCACTAAATTCATTCTCATGCAATATTGAAAGAAACCAGCATTTTGTTTTTAGGCCTATTCATCATGAGCTGAACTCAAAGATCTAAGGCTTTCTCTATGTACATAAGCCTATATCGCTCTCAAATATTGTTCACAAATCTGTCAAAATCTATGTTAGTGTGTTAGTCAGACAGTATGGGCATTGCACAGGTGTGACTTAAGCTGGCCACAATAAAAGGCCACTCACATTCATTCTTTATTGTCCTTAGTGGAGGAAATTTGTTTTCACAGTCTGTACAAAGAGCACCTTCAACATGAATTCTACCCACAAACTACATATAGTACACATATACAGACAATGTACCACACTACACATAACACAGGAGTCACATCATTAACTTGTCTGTGAGCTTGGTTCAAAACTGGGTGTCTTTTTGTAGATCAGCTGTCTGTATCTACGGCCAGATGGAAGAGGGTGGCTTGGATTTTATGGTAGTTGCTCTACAAGCAGTGGCAGCATTAATGAACACTGGCAGGTTGGGAGTGGGAAGACCTATTGTTTTGGAGGAGGTGTTTGTAATTTTAAGAAGCTTATTCTCATTGGTGAGAGAGCATGGTGAAGTAGCAGTACAAGAGGATGGGTTCAGTATTACTATGGTAGAGGAGAAGCAGTAGGTGTGGTTTGACAGAGAGAGTCCTGAGTTTTCGTATGACAAAAAGTCTTTGTTGACAGCGTCTGTGGATGTCTGTGATGTGGTAATCAAAACTCAGTTTATTGTCCATTGTGATGCCAAGGTACCTGAAGCTGTCAACAATTTCTACTGGCTGGCTGTTTATGGAGACGGGGCAGTGAGGGGTGGAGAGTTTACGGGGTGTGTCCAGGGTATCTTCCTTTATCTTGGTGACGTTCCGGACGAGGTGACTGTCTTTACACCATTGGGTGAAGTGAGCAATGGATTGGTGATATGCTGTAACTGATTCTGTGTTAGGGAGGAGGGCGAGTGTGGCTGTGTCATCAGAGTATTTGAGGTATTTAGTAATAGGAGAAGGGCTAAGGCAGTCATTGGTGTACAGAGTGTAGAGAAAGGGGCTGAGGACCCAGCCTTGGGGGGCCTCGTTGTTGACAGTTATGATGGTGGATGTGGTGCTTTCCACCCACACTGCCTGTGGTCTGTCACTTAGGAAATTATGGATCTAGCGGATGAGGAGAGGTGACACATGGAGGTACAGCTTCGTTATCATGGTGTGACATTGAATTGTTTTGAAGGCAGAGCTAAAGTCTACAAAGAGAATCCTGGCATAATGACTAGGGTGTCCAGATGTTGTAGCAGAGTGTGAAAAGGGCATGCTACAGCATCCTCTGTTCCTCTTTTGGCCTTGTAGGCAAACTGGTAGCTGTGGGCAGACAGCCGGGAGGATGGTGTTCAGTTTCTCAAGACATTTAGCGATTGTGGAGGTGAGTACTACCAGTCTATAATAATTCAGTTCAGAGGAACAGGGTTTCTTGGGGACAGCGATGTTAGTTGCTGTTTTCCAGAGGTTGCAGTTAGTACTGATTCTTTGAAAAGTGAGTGATCCAGGGCACAGTTCTTGAGCAGCCTTCCAGTGATCCCATCAGGCCCAGTGTGGCCTTGCCATTTTTGCACCTCCTGAGCCGCTGATGGAGGTCTTCCTCTAGGGCGAGGACAAAGTGTGGCTGCTTGGGGGTCGGTAGGCACCTGAGCAATCTTTGACTTTCTGGAATGCCTGAGAGCAAGTCTTTGTGCTGGAATGCATGTTGTTTCTCCTTGAGTTTGAGTTTTATTTGGTGAGTCTTCCATGGTCTGGAGTTGGGATATTTTCTTACAGTTTTGACTGGGATGGTGGTTATCATGCAGAACTTGATGTAGTCAGTTATGGCATCGGTTTTTATATCCAGGTCACCATCAAAAATACTCCAGTAAGTGCATGCAACGGACCCCTGTAGTTGTGCAGTTGAGTTCTCTGACCACTGTGTCATGCTGTAGGTGGCTGGTTTGTCCCTCTTCAGCATTTGTTGGTATTGCGGAAGCAGGAAGACAATATTGTGATCCGCGGCGCTGCATGCAAGCAGTATAAGCGTTGTTTATGTTCCCCTAACACAAGTCTAGTGCCTTTTCCCTTCTTGTGGGGATATCCACATATTATTCAAAGGAAGGGAGGACACAGTCCAGGCTACAGGTCTTAAAATCCCCCATAATAGGTACCGGAGTGTCAGGATATTTTCTCAACGTAGCATGGACAGTCTGGGCTGCTAGCTCAGCTGGCGTGTTTGTGTTCATGCCAGGCGAGACAGCCGATTACCACCGTGGGGTTAAAGGGCGCCTCCATAACCTGGTATGTACCCCTCCTTGCCTTCCTCGTTTCCTCGGCTTGTGTAGGATGTCAGCTGGGATTACATCGGATGGTTTTAGGCCAAGAGTGATCGAGCCCCGGACAGGGAGAAGATCTTGGCGGGAGTAGCTGAGTTTGTTGCCGCTAAACCCATCTGGGTGTAACACTGTACTTCTGAGATCATGAGTGATCAGTAGAAGGATCATCATAATCCACAGCACTTTTCCAAACGTTTCCTTTTGAACCTATCCGGCATAAGACTTTTGCACAGTAACATTAATGTATGTAACTCAAGATCAATGAACTGCAGTATAACACGTCTCAGTGTACCCACAGAATCATAGCGTAACTTTGGTAGACATGGGGGGGGGGCGCACACACCTACACTCTCTCTCTGTATCTGTCTGCTCTGTTGACTTACTTTGTCAGCGGTTTTATAAAGTCACTTCTACCATGCTTCTAAAATATCCACAGTGTCCATGTCTTCTAACGTAATACAAGATAACATCTCTCTCTGTTTCTTTGCCAAGCATACTGTTAATGTCCCTGGTTGGTACCCCATTTTAAAAATTGCATGTGCTTACAAATTGTCTTCTTCACTCGTGGTGAAAAACTTCCACTCCAATGGCATGTTGTGTCAAGTGTGTGTGCATCTGTCTGTGACAGTAGTTGGTGTGCTGCTGTACACCTGACGTGAACTATCGTGCAGCACAGCATGTGTGTAAATGGGACACGGCACAGGCACAGGATCAGATATCAACTTTCAACAGTGGTGACTGTTATCAGTCCCTTTCCATGGTAGATGCTTGACTTTGTTTTTCTGTAGCAATAACCAAAGTAACGTAAGCCTAGTATGTAAGTCTTACGAAAAGTAGCCTACAGTAGCCTTGAGCTGCCTCCGTCTGTCGTGGGACCCTCGCCTTGCACGTTGTAGTCGCCGCCTGAGAGTCTTTCCTCCTCTGTTTTGCTGGAGTGTAGCATGGTTGCTAACGGTTACATTAGTGTGTAACATGGATATTGGATGATAAGTGCTCTGGATCAGGATTATCACCAAGACGGTCATTGATAAATATGGGTTGCTTCAGAAACAGTTTGTGGTTTTCTGCCTGGCTAACAAAATGCAAAAATGCCTGCCACACTATACTCTTACCTGTTACCTATTGTAACATGGATGCCAACCAAACATGCTTTAATAGCTCAACATGCATGGTTAAGCTGTAACGATTAGTCGACGACACCGAATATAAAAATTGGTTGACGTGAAAATTTCAATGTCGACACATCGTTACTTAGACGCTGTTAAAGTGAGAGATAGCAATCTTCATATTAGGAACATTTCTGGTTGTTTATTTCTTCAATGCACTACAGGAAGTGCTGGGGTAGGGCTGGACGATATGGCCAAAAATGTTAAAACTATAAATAGTTTCATATCTTCCGATATCGATAATTATTTCTTTTGAGTTTAAAGGCTGATTTTTTTTGTCAACACTTGAAGCCAAACAGTGGATCACTTCACAAATTTGAGGTAGAACATTCAAAACAATTGTGATAAAATCTTTTTCAACAAATATGCATCAGTAAAATTAAGTAAAAGCTTTTTCAGTCCCTTTTCCTCTACAAAATAAACATCCTAATACAAAAATTAAGTCTTAATTCATGTATGATTTAAGTGAATTAAATCAAACTTTTGAATATTTATTGAACATTTGTTATATTGTTATTGAAAAAAATTATATTGCGATAATTATTGTTATTGTTTTATTGTCCTATTCTGGGGGCAGTATCGTTTCCACTGTCTGCCATGACTGCTTGACTGTAAGACTCACGAAGAAGAAGCTTTCATGCGAAGCGGAAAGTAACGGGGAGTATAGCAGAACAGCAGAACGGTTTTGTACGCTATTTAATTACTAAATACCCTTTGGAGCGGAGAAATCAACTGTGAAAAATTTGAATATTGGCAGTTTTAACAAAGTTGATGGCGAATCAACTTTGGTAAAATTGGCGAAAATGTGCTCAAACGTTTTCGGGGGTGCGAAGCTCCTCAAGTGCCCGCGAGGTTAGCGGTGCCGTCACAGGGAAGATGCATACCATCACGTAACAGTAATGGACAGAAAGACATTCCAGTGACCAACTGAAATACATGAAATACAACACAACAACACATAACGAGTTAAAACAACATAAAAAAGGAGAGAGACCCGTTGTTCCTCTAGCGCACAGTATATTCACTGGAAGTCAGGATCTTTCCAATATTGTTTGAATTGTTGACTTTGTGTTTTCTTGTCAAGTTTGATCCTGGTTTTTGTTGCAGATGAGCAGCCTGAATCCTGGAAACCCAGAAGATTGCTGAACATCCAATCAACACTGCTAAATACTGGAGACTAGGTAAATACTGCTAAATGTGCATTTATCTTTTACTTTTTAAATTTGTCATTGTTTCGATGAAGTGGATACACACAAAAACGTGACACTGACTTACTGAAAGACTTTGTGCTAAGCTAATACAAAGATGGTAATGCAGAGTTTCTAGCATGCAGCTTCAGACCAATCAACATCTTCATCATGACAGCATGAAAATATGTGTATGTATCCACAATATTATATATATCTGTCTATCTTTATTGAACTCGCTGGTTTCTAAACAAGATACCAGCGACATACTAAAAAAACAGGGAGATCATATTCGCATCAAAGACGGTATAATAGTTTTGCGCTTCCCCAAATTGCAGTACACCATCAGAAACACTGAAATACAACACAATACAAAGACAAGGACAAATACCAAGATATACCAACAAATGAAACAGTAACAAAAAGGGGAAGGCCATGCACACAACAAAAACAATTTTACAAAAAAAGATTAAAAATTATGCAGGTAAAAATGGGGGGGAAGGGGTCTACTTTATCAAAAAGTAGAAAAGTGTTGTTTTTTAAAAGTAAAACACACCAGTTTCTATTTCTTCAGAGGTAGATGGGTAGCCAGTGTGCTGGGTGTGTTCGCACAAGTACTCACAAGGACAACTGAGACCAGAGAAGATAAATAAATTGTTTAAAGTGGAACAGCAGTCCATATTTAGTCGTAGCCAAGAGATCAGCAATGCAGCTGTGAATGCTAGCTACCTTATTGTTAACAAAATAGCATCAGCATCAAAGCCATACTCTGACGGTGAGTTTGTGAAGACATTCAAGACATTCATGCTGAAGGCGGCATAAATCGTGTGTCCCGACTAGCAAAATTGCATTTTCAGTTGCAATTGATGAGAGCGCAGACGTTACAGATGTTGCTCAACTAACTATGTTCAGTTGTGGTGCTGATCAGACTTTGATTGTCATAGAGTTGCTCCTTAAGTTGGTGATGATGACAGACACCACAACAGCCAAGACATTTTCAACTCTCATGTTGGAGCACTGGACAGGCTTGGGGTTGGCTGGGCCCATTCTGTCTGCCTGGCTACAGGTAGAGAGAACCAGTATCTACATGGAAGAAGTAAGCCCTGAACTCTTTAAGAGGTACAGCACCGAGCCACTAGTATGGACATGTGGACCACCATCCATCCACCTTCAACCACTTATCCTGCGTACAGGGTTGCGGGGGGCTGGAGCCAATCCCCAGCTTACATCGGGCGAAAGACGGGGTACACTCTGGACAGGTCGCCAGTCCATCGCAGGGCATATGGACCACACAATTTTAAAATTAAAACCCAGGAAGTGTAAGCCTTCACAGAACACATCAACACTGTGGACGGTAACATCAAGTTTGCACAAGACAATGTCAGTAATAACAGCTCGGCCTTGTTGGACTGCGCATACATATTGGAGAGGACAGGAGCCTTCACATTGGAGTATACAGGAAACAGCACACAGACCAATAATTCCTTCGAGTCTCAGCACCCACTGGAGCATAAGTTAGGAGTTATTGGAACCCTGTACTACTGAGATTGTAACATACCAAGAAGTGCCCAGGTCAAGGATGAGGAGAATATACACTTGATGGACGCACTTTAAGCTTGTGGATATCGAAACTGGACCTGTGCGAAAACAGCCACAAGATCCAGGAAGAACACCAACACTGTGGGTGTTGATGAAAAGAAGAAAACGCAACAACATTGTGATTCCGAACATGTCTGGAGGATCAGAGTGCCCGGATTTGGTCCGTATTTCAGTTTCGTCCGTGTGCCTGCTTGTTTCTGGTTTGTTTTGGTAACTGTCTGCGTCAGGTTTTTGTTTCTGTCTATTTACGGTTTGGTCTGTATGTTGTATCCCTTTCTGTTTAGTCCCGTTTCTATGTTTTAGGCTATGTTCAGAGTGCAGGCCAATGTGACCCAAATCCGATTTTGGCCCTATGTGACTCAGATCTGATCTTTTTATGACAGTGTGAACAGGCCAAGTCACATGGAATTTGATCTTTTCCAGTTCGGAATTGGGCCACTTCCATATGTGGTCCAAATCCAATACAGATCGGATCTTTTTAAATGTGACCTCAGTCTGGACACTCAGGTCACATTTGATGCAACTTTGACGTCACTGTAGAGCAGCAGTTCTGCTGTAGACGGAGCCGCAGTGAATGAAAAAGCTCCACAAAACCGGAGATAACCCCTGTTGCTCCCGGTTTACTTCTGTCGCCTGCAACAGCGTGCTGCGTGTGACATCATGTTATTCTTCTGCGCATGCGGGTCACTTTCAGGCCGCAGACAGTTCACACTGGAGTCTGATATGGGACACATTTAAACAATAATGTGAACTGTCAAACAAAAAATCCGGAGGAAAAAAAATCTGAATTGAGCATTAAGGCCTGCAATCTGAACATAGTCTTAGTGTAGTGATCATCTGTCTCTGTGGTTTGCCGCATGCTTTGTTTCCTGATTATCCTAATGTGTTCCACCTGTTTTTGATCCTCCCGCTTGTGTCCGTTTGTCTGGGTCCCCGCTACCTGTTGTTGTGTCGTAATTGTTTGTTGAGCATCTGTGTTCTACTGTTGGATTTTTTGATTAGTCTGCCTGTTTGGATGTTGAATTTTTACATTTTGGCAAAATATTTTTTTATTTTACTAAGCAGGTCGGTTAATTCTTATTACAATGACAACCTGATCGGAGTTTAAAAAGGCCTACAATAGGAAATGGGTGTAGGGATTAACTCAAAAAGGACGTAAACCCTAGGTCAACAGCGTAGTGTTAACAAGCATCAATAAATGTGTAAATATTTTACTCAGGAGATGCTGACACGACAGATATTTTCAAGTATGGACCAGACAGTGAACACACAACTCTTTGTGCTTATGTCATTTGGTACCACTGTGGTTTTGATAATTTTGTTTGTCCTCAAGTAAACTAGACACAACTGATAAATCTTAGAAGATTCCAAGCTGTAAAGATTCACTGACATTTTAAACCAGTCAGCAGTGCAGCATAACTGTGACGCCTAACATCACAAACTAATAGAGCATCCTTTTCTTGTGGCTTCATAAGTCCAGCCAGACTCATACAAAGCTTTTTTCCATTCCAGACATAAGTACTAAACCAGCTATTTCTTTCTTTAATGACTTTTCTTAGAAATAAGATTGGAAGCAAACACACAGAAGTTTAGGCAGAAGTAATGACATCCTTCCTAATAGCAATAAGGAAATAAGTCTTTCAAGTTCCTCACATTTACTCTTCAAAAAGGGTGTAAACGTGGCTCTAAATGTTACAGTTTTGCTCCTCAGGCCCTCTCCTCTTCTTTCCCTCAACTCCCCAGGCCTGCCATCCTCACGCTGTCAACCAGATGCCCTCGGAATTTCCCTCCTTTCCCCATCACTTGACTGCCCCACCCATCTACACACCTGTGCCCACTTCTCTCATCAGCCCTGTTACCTGACCTGCTCCACCTACTCCTCACCTGCAACTCATTGCCTATCAATTTCATTTGGTTTGTTCATTGTGAGTTCATCATAGTTGCCATGTGCCTGTAGGACTTGTTGAGTTTTTCTTTGCTTCGCTTCGCTTTACCTGGACCTGTGTCTGCCTACTTGCCTGTTACCCGCTGTTTGCTTGTCTTTCTGCCTAACATTCTGCCTGTCTGTACCTACACGTAAACTCATTTATACTGCAATAAATCCTTGAACTGCACCATCTGCCTGTTCTGTCTGCGTTTGGTTCCAGTCCCCATTGCATTGCATTAACCCACTGTGACACTATAATTGATGAAACAAAAGGGTTATTACTATTCCCAAATATGTAAAGCATTGCATTGGCAGCTAAATTGACAAGATAAGGGTGTGTGAACATGGGGAGCACCCAGAGGAAGAGCTTTTGAAATTATTTTGTAACGAGAATTTACTAAAGCAACTAATAAGATCTAGTACGGCCAGTATTGAGACCTCAGGTTAGTACAACAGCACATTGTTGGCATTTAAGGACATTTTATGAATCTTATTCCCATCTAAGATACTTCTTAAAGAAGGGTTGTGTCTAATAGCCTACATCAAAGACTCAATATCTATCGCTTATAATAATGGGAACAAATAAGGAAGCCCTGCCTTGTACACTAGCTAACAATAATCATCTTTTGCCATTTGTTAGGACAGGGGATAACAGGCTATAGGTAACTTCACCCAGCTAATGAAAGCACCCCCTAAACCCAGTATAATAATAATAATAATGATACAATTTATTTGTAACACATTTTACATTTGAGGCAAATCTCAAAGTGCACAAGTATCTCAAGAGTGGAAAAGAAAAAGACATTTGACCCGGTCAAAAATTTTCTGTGCGTCCAGACTACTACACAGTCTACTTTTACAGTTTGGGAAAGCCAAATAAAAGTGAGATGCCCCTCATCTTATTACAGGAGTTTCCAAAAATAAGTTCTGTTTGATCAGTAGGCAGGACTTTTTCTAAACTCTAAGCAACACATATATAGCTGACTATATACTGCAACACACACACCATTTTTGATTTATTTAACCAATTTATTTAATGTCAGTGGCTTTATTTGCATTAAAGTTTTGAAAACATTTTTTCCAAATCATCCAAGTACAAATACATAAATTATTTGTACCACACACAAACTAGTACTAAAAATAAATTTAATTCACAAAAACAGTAATATTAGCAATAACAGTGTAATGCCGCAACCTCTGTTGAGACTCAGTAGGCCTCGCTGAACTGGCCTGAGAGTGTACTCTTGTCATTGTATGTTGTTACTGTCTTTTGTTGTCTGATATGTACAGTGCTGTGAAAACATATTTCCCCTTCGGGAAAGTCTGAAGTCTAGCACAACATACACATAAAACACAGTACATAACAGCAAAACCATAGAACTTTGTGTGTCTGTGTGATAGGCTATGTCAAGATAATGAGGTCACATTAAGTGATTTTGTGTTAATTATGGTACATGCAAACATACGGTGTGCAGCTAAGTATCCTGCAAGTCCCAAAAAATCTATTGCTTTTCACGCCTCTGTGAAGTTTGGGACTAACAAATCAAATTTCTTAAAGTATGGCACTTTATAAATTTACATTTGTAACCTTTTAAGAGGAAGTGAATAATTTAATAATTTGGTTTACATTGAGGTTGAACAGGAGTGTAATGAATTTGATCAGTAAGTGACACTTTTGGGTACTTAGTTCTTCAGTTTGTAGTCCTGAAATGTCAGCCTTGGAGGCTTAATTTTAGTTAATTAATATTCATTGGCTAATTGATGATTAATTGTTGGAAATGTATAGTTTACAACGTATAGTTTACAACAGCATCCTGAGAGATTAACTCTCAGGATGCTGTTGTAAACTATACATTTTCCAATATGCAGGAAACATGACATGTTTGAAGTTCTTTGTGCAGTTCCCCATACCCATTAAGAGCCGTGTCAGCCAACCTCCGGGCCAACCGCGAGAAGGCGATGGACCATTCAAGGCTGCTTGCAGCTTTAATAATTGTTGTTTCTGCTTTTTTTAAAAAAAAAGACATTTAATTGACTGAATGTAGGCAAAAGACATACTTGAAAAGAAAAATGTACAATAGTTTATGTATTTAAAATGTCAAAATGTGTAGTTACATAGGTAGTTCCCAGGGCGTTCCAAAGGATGGGTTTACATAAATCATTAAAGGTACAGATGTATGTCACAAAAGTGAGTACATCCCTCACATTTTTGTAAATATTTGATTATATCTTTTCATGTGACAACACTGAAGAAATGACACTTTGCTACAATATGTAGTGAGTGTACAGCTTGTATAACAGTGTAAATTTGCTGTCCCCTCAAAATAACACATCACACAGCCATTAATGTCT
>JAPMOB010216122.1:0-18027 GCA_029875015.1 Lepomis gibbosus | reverse complement strand
CCCCTGCACATGGTCAGTGAAGGGTCGCCAAGTGTAAAGTCACATCCCTTACCACCAAGTAGCAGACAAATCAAATGCAGTGTTGAGATGGGTTGCCCTGAATCTAGTGTTCAGTGCCTTTAAATACTGTCTTAAGATGTTT
Source organism: Lepomis gibbosus (assembly GCA_029875015.1). Classification (NCBI taxonomy): domain Eukaryota; kingdom Metazoa; phylum Chordata; class Actinopteri; order Centrarchiformes; family Centrarchidae; genus Lepomis; species Lepomis gibbosus. The sequence goes on along the minus strand of JAPMOB010216122.1, from coordinate 17,885 downwards.
TCAACTCTTCTTTCACTGAAAGAAAATATATAATATAATATAATCAGAGTTCTAGCTAGAATGATAAGGCTATAAGTCTAAAGTTACATCAGATGTCTGTAAAAGCTTGAAGTGTATTGCAATTTGTCACTGGTTACCATCATTTTTCAGATTCATAGAGGTCTGCTCTTGACAGGATGAGAGTTAAGATATTCAAAATGTCAAGTTGAATGACGGTATATTTAAAAGCCCTACACAGGTGTTTTCACTTAATGTGTCTGCACGTCCAGACTGAGCCTGATTGACATTTCACTCACAGCGTGTTAGCTTTGTTGCACCTATTAGGACATTTCTATTGGTACAAATAGTTTGATGAGCTTGCATAATTCCCAGTGTAGCTCTGGCTATCTTCAACCTGAGCAGACATCTAATCAGCCAAAGCAAGTGAAACACCATGAAATGACTATGGAACGTATAGGCCGGACTGTGACGTCTTCCGCCTTGAAGAAGGATCTACAGTACTTCTTCTTTTATGTATGTATATGTAGCCACTAGCATGGTGGAAGGGAGTTTTCACTTTCCTCATAAGTAACCTCTTCTTGTTGTGACTGTCCTCTCTCAGAAACAAAGTAGGAAATGGAGTGATGTCCCGCGAAAGGGAGGAGGATAAGAGGTAGAAAGCGTTAAAGTTTTGGCCCATTTACACTTCATTTCAAGTGTCTCATGTGTGGATAAAATTCAGATAATACAATTTCATTTAATCTAAATGCAATCCACCTGCAATCATGCAGATCATGGTCATCCATATATTGCTGGTTATTCACCTAAAACTGTTCGGTAAAAACACCAGAAGAAGAATAACTTGTGTACTAAAGCAATTTTAGTTGCAACAGTTCAAGTATCCACAAACCAAGACATGGATGAATCATATTTATGAACTAAGAACTGGCTCCACAGTTGTCAAAGCTGCTGCTAAAGCTTGATGTGGCTTCTGTGTGATGATATGTTGAAATCGCTGGGCTCTATTTCCTATTGCCTTCACTTGACAAAACCGTTATGGGCAGATGGAGAGCAACAACGTCATACTGAAAAGTCGCTGAGCTAGGAAGTCTTAATTAGCCACAAACGTGGGAAATGGGATTTAAGGGTCTGTTAGGCAGCATGACATCTCAGTTAGTGTCCAGCTGGACTGGTAGACTCCAACTCCAACAACAGACATAACAGGGGGAGCAACATTTAGTCTTTTAGTTTGGTAGATTTGTGTGTTTGTCAGAATAAACTGGAGGGCAAGAACTGACATCACATACAGGGAGGATTGGTCTGACACGGAGAGTCATGGAGATGTTGAGCCCCACAGAGAAGGGTAATTTTTTATTTGTTGTTATGAAAACAGTTTGAAACTTTATCATGCATCGTTTTCACTGATTAAATAAAATCTGAACTGCCTACATCTCTTCTCTCATGGCTCATGGTCCAACACTCTAACAAGATGAACCGTTTCATTGGTGGCGCAGCCTGTTGATGGATTCATCAACCAGGACAACTATTACTCACACCGCTGAGAGCTGGTGCGAGATTTTTCTTATCTTAAATATTGTATCTGTAGCATCATTCACAAAATCGCCTGAACATAAAATATATTAAATTCAGTTTAAAACTCCTATTTTTAACACTGACCATACAGTTTCCTATACTAACACTGCACTGTGGGGCTAGTGTTTCTCTGTGTTTTACAGATGTGTAAATAAACAATTGTTTGCTAGCATGTTGGCCATAACAACTTGATAAGGCAGTGATATGTCAGGTTTGAAAACACTGAAAAATAACCAGCATTCACAAAGGATAGGGTCAACATGGACATGGATATGTTTGTCAGCATGGACAGTCCATGAAACAGGTTATGCTTTTCGTAATCATTCCTCCTGTTCATACTGTTTACAGCCCTCAATATGTGTAAACACATGAAATACTTGCTAATGATTATTTTCATTCCGATTGACCTGTCAATTATTTTCTTGATCAATCGATTTGTTGTTTGGTCTAAAAATGTCAATCAGTGTTTCCCAAATCCCAAGATTATTGGTTCACTGTCACTGAGGAGTAAAGAAATCAGAAATTATTCACATTTAAGAAGCTGGAACGACTCAAATGACAGCTGGATTATCAAAATAATCGCAGCTGTTACATACATCTCAAACAAGCTTTTAAACTCTTCTCTGAATAATTAAACACAATTTTGGACATTACAGTTAAGAGATACTTTGTTTTTAAGAAAATTAGGCGCCTCACATTAGCAGGGTCTTTAGCTCTTTTGGTGTCAGAGAATTTGATTTATTGATTGCAGTCGGGATGTTAAAAGAATTTCCACAATGTTACAAAAAAGGCTTTTGAAATAAATTAAAATAAATTAACTACCATTAACTTACAAACTATATCAACATGTAGGAGGTGGAGGCCTCTTTCCACATGATCTTACCTCATGTGACTCTACATGCGGCTCAAACAGATGCCATTACAGGGAGCAGGTTGAGGTCAGCTCCCCCACAGCTCTTGGTTCACAAACAACCAGCAGGAGCCTGAATGTCAGGTCGGACGTCAAGCGGAGTCTCTGCTGAGTCTCGGGTTGTTCGACTTCCTTCCGGGTGAGGATGGATATGACTCCATACCATGGATAATGGCTGCCTGTGGCCCCAGGTCATCCGGTCACCCCCCCCTCCCCATCCCATTCTGTAATCAGCTCGCCGAGGCGGGACGCAGAACAGAATCAGTCCTCCTCCCCACCAAACCCGAAAAAGTAAACACTGCCTCTCCGTTCTCTCGCCAATTGTTATTCATAGAGTGGATAAATATTTAATTCCATCTAAGGATACCTTTTGTTAACTGAATTACCGTACACGCCTTGCAGCCTGTGAATCCCACAATGAATTCAAATTCTCCATTTGTGTGCTGGTTTAGCCCTCGTGATGGTGAATGTGTATGTGTGTGCAATTGTGGTGACATTGGTGTTAGGAACGAGGAGAAAGAGGAGGAGTAGCAAGATGATGACCTGGAAGGTGATCATCAAGTGGAGGGACAAAATGTGGTGAAATGGGAGCAGGAGGAGGATAAAGATGAGGTGGAGAAGGTGAAGAAGGCCATGGGGTTGGGAAAAGTAAGACAAAGAGTGGGTGAAGGGGACATAGTTGAAAGAGGAGCAGAGAGGATGCAGGAACAGAAGTGGACAGAGGATTTAGAGGAGGCGAAGAAGGAAAAAGATGTTGAATATTCCAGTGGAGATACAAGTGAATGAAGAAGAGCAAATGAGGGTGTGAAAAGGGAGGAGAGAACAAGGAAGAATATGAGAGGAAGAGGAGGAGGAAGAAGGATAGCATGAATTTAAAAGGAAGGTAAAACAGAAGGAGGTGTAAGAGAGAGAGGATGAAGAGGTGATTGGGATGGAGGAAGATAAGGAGGAGAGGAGGTAGGGTTGGTGATGATAGGGCAGAGGAAGAAAAGGTGGTGAAGCAATGGCAGGAGGAAAAGGAAGGAGGTGAAACAGTTTCAGGAGGAATAGGTTAAGAAGGAGGAAAGGAAAGAGCTAAAAACAAGACAAAAAGGCAGAAGAAAAGGGGGTGGTGGAGCAAAAGCAGTAGTGAAGGAGGGTGCTGAGAGAAGAAGGTTGGAGACAGATAAACAAATTGGAAAAAATTAAGAGTAGAATGTGTGAAAGGGAGGAAACATGTCAAGTGACAGTCGAGGAGGAGGACAAGGAGACAAAAAAGCATGGTGGGTAGGAGGGTAAAAGATGAAATGGAGAGAATAGAAGAGAAGATAAAGAAGGTAGAAGAGAAGGAGGAGGAGGATGGCGTCGATCTGCATTCGCCATCCACAAACACTTTCATACGCTGGTGGACACTGTCCGATGACAGTTCGACATGCAGCCTGGAGGAGCCTCCTGTGTCACAGCCGCCCAGATCGAGTGCAAATTGAGGTGAACAAACAAGATGAGGGACGGGGAAAAGGTGCAGTGAAAAGGAGGAAGAATAGTAGGAGGGAAATGTGGGGAAGTAGGAGTATGTAGAGGAGAAGCATTGAAGAGGAATAGGAAGAGAGGAGAAAGGAGAGAAGGAGGAACAGGGGGTATAGGAGGTCAGGATGAAGCTAAATGATGTGGTGAAAGAAGCACAAAGGACAATATAACATTTGCACTATGAGAGGGTATACACACTGTCTTTTTTGTTTATTTAACCATGATGACCAGAAGAACATCGATTCTTCCATTGTTTTTTTCACATTCATGACAAAGAGATGCCTTTTTTCTTTTTGGCTGTTCATTCGCTGGTTTTAATGAAGAAAACACGATGTTCAGAAAGTTTTATTTGAATTTATGTTTGTCTGCCTTTTTTGAAAACCAGACATCCTCCCCAAGAAGAGAGCCTACAGGTCATGCAAGCAGCTACTTACAACACATTTTTTTACATTTATTGTGGCCATATGATGGAGCAGCGGGTAAGACATACCTTTGGTGTGAGAGATCCGGGTCCAAGTCCACTGTGACACACCAATGTGTCCCTGAGCAAGACACTTAAACCCTAGTTGCTCCAGAGGCGTGCGACCTCTGACATGTATAGCAATTGTAAGTCGCTTTGGATAAAAAGTGTCAGCTAAATGAATAAATATAAATGTTAATATGACGGTATCAAAGGAAGAAATCAGGTGACATAGCTTGAAGAGCGACAAAGTCAGCACCATGAGGACGGATGAGTCTAACACTTTCACTCAGGCGACAGAGGTTTGAGTCCTGTATGAAATAAGTTACTTATGATTGTTGTTGACTTTTAAAGGTGTTAATTTTTTTTAATTTTATTTTATTTTATTTTTTTAAACATCCCAGGTCCTGGCGGCAGCTTTCAGTATGTGCAACCTCAAACATGATACACCGTTTGAAAGCTAAATTCCCCAGGATTCAACCACTGCAAACAATTTCAAGATACAATCACCACTGCAGGTACAATTAGCGCCTCTGTCAGACCCACCAGTACAAGTAAAATTGACGCGCCTCATGTACGAAGCCTCATAGTAATCCACCGATCGATTATATTCCAAGAAAAATGGTCTTGTTATGTTGCCAAAGGTCCAGACGATCCAATCCAGTAAAACATTTAGTCCAAAACACATTATTCCATGAATAAATCCCCAGGGAGTGCTGCTGCATCATTTCATATTTGCCGGCAGACGTTGTTCGTATGTCATTGTAACCGTAACAACGCTGATCTGAATGTAGACAATTACGATTTCTTGTATTCAAATTAGCTCTCTGAACTCTGACCTTTCGAGTGACACCAAATCCGACCCAATAGGAGCTCACATGTCCCTTTCACAGCCTACAACAGCCAACGAGAGCCCGCGCTGACATGATATCTGAGCGATATCGGTTCTCCAGCCAGTTTTAACTGCCGTTTTTGGTTAACGTTCTTTCTCAAACAGCGAATGGGGGTGTGGTTAATAGTAATAGACGTAATACATTACCATGACAACCAAAAACTGACCAGCTGGAGTGTTCACTAACGATATGCTGTGTTAACATCACTACACTGTAAAGTTTAGTACACTTTACTGTCTGGCAGGAGTAGCTATTACTTACCCATCATTGGAACTAATGTGCGCGTATCAGCTGTTCTCAATCACACAGTCGATGGTCCTGTCACTTATGTAACTTATCTAATGACTTATTTTAACCCAAACCACAGTCTTTTCCTAAACCTAACCAATTAGTCCTGTTGCCTAAACCTAACCAAATGTTTCACGGTTAACCACATACTTATAGTCCCGTGATTTACGTCACGTAACTTACGGAACATAAGGTCGGGTATGTCTGATGCTTGACAGGTAGCCTACTTTCCATCTGAAATATATGCCGTTTTGGGGAACAATCATACATGTTGTTTGGGACAATTGACAATCAACTTGTTTTGTTGTTTTTATGTATGAGGACAAGTTGCAACACAGAGAAGACAGGAATGGGGGTGAAGAGGACAGATAACAAGAGGAAATGGAGTAAAAATAAGAAACCAAGGAGATAGAGGATGTGCAATGAGTGGAATTAGATAGAGGCACAGCAGGCACCATTGATCTAGTGCATGAAAAGCCAGACTGCCTAGCTACTTTGTATTCCTTTTGAGTCATAAATAATGGATTGATGAGTCCTGATGAGAACATTAACACTGGGATGAACTTAATGAGCACACTGACTGTAAATTATCTGACGGACTAACTCTGTAATCACCCAATTGAATCACCATGATCCCAAACAAAAAGATGTGGAAACCTATTGATTCCAAATAAAGTTGGCGCCTTTGATTCCTGAAGAAGGGGGCATGGTAGGAGTCAATAATTTTCCTCGTCTCTACCTGAGTTTCATTTCAATCGACGCATTTGTTTGGTCAGCCACTGGAGATTAAGACCTGTTGAGGCCACTGTTCAAGAGAGCCCGAGGAATGTTGGCTCGTGATTAAAGTTTAATCAGTCTCGCTTGGTGTTGATAATAACCCCCCCCCCCTTTTTAATGAAATTCTTTTTTTTTAAAAACCTAATTCCCCTTAGCAGAACTGAATGGATGGTAGGGAAGAGGGTACGTTTCTCATGGAGCAAAAAGGTTTCAATTGGGGCTCTTTGATAGCTCTTAATAATATCCCCATGGTTGATGGATAAAATCAAATAGAATGATAAGTCTTTGATTTATGTCCTGAACATCAAACCAGCGTGTATGTATAACGGAGCTGAAAGAGTCCGCTTGATTCGTTCCTTTCGGTAAGAAATTATATCTTTCGACTAAACCAGGAGCTTTTGAATTAGCATGATCACAGATGTCATCCAGCTCCTCATGTGGAGCAACTGTCTGTCCGACTGGCTCGAATGGGCGTTTGAGGGTGTGACATTAATGATTATGGTCACACAAGATCGCCTGAAATGTTTATAAGGTGAGTTTTGTGCTACAATAATTCTTATTGCTGCTTGGGCCATCATTTCTTAAGGTTACGATCTTGAACACATAAATTTGGCACAGTGGGAGGTGTTTCTTGCCCTGTTGAACTTGTTAATGATGATGTTATACATATTTTAGCTACGCCTCGTGACTTGTTACTTACTAACATGACTTGGTTATTACAACCCAAATACTAATATTTTCCCTAAGCAAGGAGTTTTGATGCCTAAACCTAAACAAACTGTGACCACTTGTTTATTATGTTAACGTGCTGCCGAAGGTTTGGTACGTCTGTCGCCAGCACACTCCAGCAGTCATATATGCTTTTTTTAGAGTCATTGGGAAACAACCTATTCTGCCGTTTAGTTACGAGGATGTGTTCTTTCAAACACTATGAATAAATAAATTGACATCAATACGTCTTGAGAAAATTCAAGACAAATGTTGAAAGATTTTAGACCTTTTTGAATGGTCTGAATAACGATATGGACTTTAAACACCAATAATGTGAAAGGCTTTCCTGTATATTCTTAATGAATATATATTTCATATATGTATATTTAAATATTAAGTTTAGTTTTTGTGCTTTTTTACTGCTTTACTACAATCATGGATGTGCTGGCCATATTAAAATTCTGTATATTACAGCAAAAGTACTGACAGGCACGGGGTTCACATTGCGTATGTAGGGTATGTATATTATGGCATACTTAATATTAATAGCTTTTATTGGCTTAATACATGCTAGCATATTCATGATGGTCACCTAATGGAATGGAGTGGGGTCTTCTCACTGCAAAAAAAATTTCCAAAGTCAATTTCAGCTTCAATGGAGTTTCAGTGGGATTTTTCCAGTTTCTACACATCAAGATATTAACATATAACCAAGTAAAGAACAAAGGGGCAATTTATTCAATATTTTCTTAAGACGTCTAAGACTGAATGCTGAAATAAGTTACTTCACACACGTATTTTTGCGATGGGGGAGGTAGAGGTGTTCTAGCAGCTCAAAGATGTTTCTTTAACCCTTTTCACCCAAAGAACATTTGCTCACCATGTATTCTTTTATTTGCATTTTCAGAAATATTCTGCATCGCATTCATATAAGGCAAGCTCCCACTATAACAATGTTTTTATAATAATCAGTCTTTATCATCCCCCTGCTCTTCATGTGCCTGTTTCCTTTGGGGGGTGTTGATGATCACTGTATTTTAAGTGTTCTTTTACAGCACGAGGCCTTGCTTGAATATTTTCATATGTCACTTCTGGATCCAGAAAGGCAAAATACTTAATTTCCTTTGGATAAGAAACTTGTTCCTGAAAACTTTGAGAATCAACAACAATCCAGGTATTATGGTATTACAGGTATTATGGAAACTATACGATGAAGTGATAACATGTTCAACTCAATCAAGCATGGAAACCTGAAAATACAGCTTCCTCTATGTTGGAAGAGATGGACTGATACTACACAAGGCGTTGGTATTGGTGGAGATTTCAAAACCCAATAGCTGTGTGCACACTCCCAGGAAGGGAATTGACAACAAAAGTGGTCAAGTCATTCAAAATTGAGAAAAAGAGATTATAAAAGCAACATATTTACATTTAACATGTAATCATATGCCTTCATGTTATGTGGAAGGGTTGGTGATGAACCCATTGAAAATCAGCATTCAACCTTAGCCCTTTTTAGTTCTACAGCTGCACATAGACTGCATGTTTGAGTCTGAAGACTCTCATTAACAACACATCAAGTTGTAAAAAGCCCTTTCCGGGAAACAAGCCCTGATGAACTGGTTCACCTGGCTCGTGACAAAAGTGAATCTCTAAGTCAAAGAGCCAGTTATTTTTTCTCATGAGTTGGTGAAGACCAAACCAGAGCTGAAAGGACCATCAGAAACACAACTCTGTTTGCTTACACACTAGCCATAAGGTGGGGTTGTGGTATGTCAGTGCTAATGACATTGAAATATACAGTATTTAAATTAATGAAGAAGTTTCAGTGTCTATGCCAAAACGTTTCTATCATGACACTATTACGAATTACTGCTTCCATTGTAATTGATTATGGTAGCTCCTTCTGGGTTTGGGCGAGGCTCAGAGGTGTAGACGGCTGAGGTAAGTATGGGTGTGTTTATGTGGGAGTTGTTGCTTGTGTAGGTGGATGGGTTGTGAGAGGGATGGCGGAGCCACTCTCACTGCCAGAGAGTCAGAGTGGGCCGAATGTCCTCTCTGATTAGCGGGTCCTTCTTTGAGTGCACTAATGCACCTCGCTATTAGCATGTTTCTCCTGGTTGCCACGGGCAGCGCCGCTCTGCCTCCCCGTTTGACATGTCAGAACGCATATCAGTCACCGCGTGCCGTGGCCCGTGGGCTTCACATCACTAAGAGAGAGAGAGAGAGAGTATGAGAGTGGTAAGTGCGTCGGTGAGTGTGTTCTTGTCCTTGGTTGAGTTTTATCTCTTTGGAATGAGGATGTTTTTATGGAGCGAGGTGGTTTCAGCAGGTTGTCAGTTCTTCCATGGTAAGTTTAGGGAGAGGGCCTGGGTTTTCTGGGTTATGATAACAAGTAGGATGGTTCAGGCGCAGGAAAAAAAGGTGAAAATTGTGGATAAAGAGGGTGAGCATGAGGGATTGAAGTGGAGCAAGTTGGAGAGGAACAAAATAACATACCATTTAGTTTAGAAGAAGCAGTTAAAATTGTTCTGTGGTATTACTTGCAGGAAATTATAAAGTTCAGATCTTAAAGAGGAACTTGAGCAATTTACCATTGTACAGCCATAAAATTGAGGGACTGCTGCAGCAGAGGCCAAGACATCCCCTCCTTTTGTTCATGTAATGCATCTTTTTCTCTCAAATTCACAGTTTTTAACACACGCTTTCTGATACACATTTATAGTCTCCAAGCCCAAGCTGATATGTTTTCTCATTGTTCCTCATACAGTAAGCCACCTGAGCAACAATACAAAGAATGCATTCCATAATACATAATACACATATACTACAGGTACGTGTGCAATAAGCGTAGTAGTAAATGAGAACAAAATGTTCCTGCGTGTTGTGTCTTGCAATTTTAGGAAATGCTTTGTGAATCTACACTCAAATCAACAAACAGGACATAACTCTCTTTGGTGGAGGTACGGTTCAAGAAACCTTTTTTAGCTAACCTGAATTGTGTTATAACAATTAAATTAATATAAACGTAAAACCTTTTTTTGCTGCGTTCATTTCACCCCATCAATTTTTTTGTCAAGACGATGATGTCTTTAAGAAAAGGTTACAACATGAAGATGAAGATGATTTTGAATTTGTCCTCTAACTTCCAATGACTGCAACCCATAGTTGCTACATATACAGTCCACACAGCCCTGTACATAAAGCCACTTCCATAAAGAAGTGGTTTTCCCAGTGTGGTGGGGAAGAACTTGACCTCAACTCCATCCAGTTTTAGGATAAACTGGAACACTGACTGTGCGGCAGACCTTATCACCCAACATTAGTGGCCGACTTCACTAATGCACTTGTGGCCAAATATTTTAATGCCCATGGTTTTGGAATGAGATATTTAACAATAACACATGGAGGATAATGTTCAGGAGCCCACATTATTGGCCACAGATGGAGAAGAGTAGGAAAAAAATCAGGTGACACTTTACAGAAAAGACAGAGAAAGAAAGAGACAGGACCAGAGACCTCAAAAACAGGAAACTTGGCTGCCTGGATAGCTTGATCAATCATCAATAAATAGACGAAGGCAGGAAGGGAGAGAGAGAAGGAGGGGAAGGTGATTGAAAAAGAAGCCTGGAGGAGGGAGGGATCCCTCCGCCAGTCCGAGGAGCGATCTGTCTGCCTAAAGAGCTTTGTTACCATATTAACTGATGTCTCCAGATGGCCTTGTCGAAAAACAGAGCTGAGCATAGGAGGATTGATAGAAAGAAAAGAGAAAGAGAGAGAGAAAGGCCCGAGCGGAGAACAGTGCAGCGGAAAGCAAGAAAGGCCTCAGAGAGCGAATGCAGGGCCGAGGAGGCAGGGAGGCATGTGTTCAGCGAGAAGGGAAAACAGAAGAGAATATAAATCCCCTTAACTTTTCTCAACAACAGCTCCCCGACCCACCGCTCCATCCCTCCATCCCCTCCTTATTCCTTGTACTCCGAACCTATTATTTTTCTCCCATGTTACTTTCTTCTGAAAATCGCCCCGAGGCTAGGCACTCTCCTGGGTGGCTCACCCCCAAGCAGAGCCCTTGTTCCTCGCACACTGATAATAATTTGAGCCTGCTGGAAGAACCAAGGCTTTTAGACGGATAAACCCACACACCTCCTCCTTCACAGCTTCCTTCTCCTCTTCTCTCCGTGCCTGCATCCGAGGCATCAGGCCTTCTCCCACACCACCCCTGCTCCACGCGCCTCCACGTGCCGTCTCCCCTCCCTCCTCGGCCTTCCCTTGCATCCCTGATCCATCCGCCTCCTGGTTTCTCCCCCCTGACCTGCCCTCCGTCCACAGCTCCCATTCAGAAATGCAGCTGTAGCCACCTGACGTGCACCACTCCCGAGAATTTCATAAGGAGAGAGAAAACATAAGAGACGAGACAAAGAGAATGAGAGAATTGTTTGTGCTGTTCTGGCCAACAAAGAGAAATGTGGCGAGGAGCGCTGTTGTGGAAGAAGAAAAAAAAAGGGAGAGAGACAGGAGAGAAGCTGAACAGAAAAAACGATCAGTCACTGTGCTGTGGGTTCATGCATTTTGTACGGCCGCTAGGCTCCACCATCTCCATCGTCCAATTTACAGCTGCCATCTTCCATATGCGGTTTCATGCCTCTTGCTGCTCACAGCCATTCTTGTCTCCTGACATTTTTACTTTTTAATCTCTTACAATCATCCCTGATCTACTACTACAGTATAAACAGTTAGCACCCGGCTGGAATGAAACTACTGCTTTTACTCAAAGGCTGTATGTAAAGTGAACATTTTCAGATTAAAATTTCCACCTACAGGTGATAGTACTGCTACTTCTGTCTTGTAATTTAACTGATGCTTATTTTACTGCTACACTTTGCAGGGTTCACAATTTGGCAACCAAACCTTTACCAGTACTTCTCGCATGATTGAACCATTGAGTGAACAAGAAGGAAAAAAAAAAGACCACAACGAGGCTATGTATTTCCAGGAGTAAAAGTAATTAAGATTTTTACCATAGACAATGGGTGACCAAGATGTTAAAGCATCAGCCAAAACAATTGAAAAAAAGACGTATAGCAATCAAGACTGGGAATAACTGAGCCTGATGTTAGACATTAAGCTTTGTACAGTGTGTCATATAAAGTCAGGAGTGTGAATCAATTAAATTGTGGATGATTTTAATGATTATTCTAACATTGCTGAATACAATCCTGACTTTAGAGTTAGAGCCAAACTCACAACCAACAACAGTGGCAGAAGTAACCAGCTGAACTTGCCTGATGTACAGTGGCCAACTAAACTGAATCACCTGACTAAACAACACAGGATTGACTGGAGCAAAGGTCACTTGGCAGTAACCAGGATCTGGAATAACAAGATATATGAAGTGATCTTAACAAGTGATGCAACCCTTTAGCAGTCACTGCAGTGGACGAATGTTGGCAAACACCTAGGACAGCTCTGAGATCGGCACCTTGGACAGCGGTTATGACAGTTTATGATGTGCTGCTGCTGTGGGTTCTTTTACAGCTGCTGCTCATTAAAAAACATTTTTCATTGTGCTTAGTAACATAAATGTTGTCTTCCCCTGTGTATGTCTGAAGTCATCAATAAAACGCGTGATAGCCACGATCACACTTTTTATTGTCTTGGAAAAAATATCTAATATCTAATCTATGAAAATGTACTTTTCTAAGGTAAAGGATGTGAGGAGGAAGACGAGTTGATACAATGAAGAAGAATAGAGATCACATCTCCTCCTGGACCTGAGTGGGGATGTCTCCTCTGTGTAAAGACACATCAGGAGCTTTAATGGACAGATAACCCAACATCACTCAACCGCAGTGCACGGAGGAATGTGAGTGATTGTGCATGAAGTGTGTATACTTCTGTGTATGTCATACACACCTGCATTGATCTTAACTCAGGGGTTGTGATGAGCACACAGAAAAACACAGACTCACCTCAAACACACACCTGCATTTACACACAGGTGGCAGGGCCGGTACAGTGTGGTCTTCTGTCCTGCCATCCACCGCTGGCAGATCTTTTATTTAGCCGCTGCAGCAAGCTGCTCCTTCTCATGAATTATGCAGCCGCGGGCCCCTGTAACAAGCTCCAGGCCGACTCTACACCTTGTGTGTGGCTTAAAATATAGATAAAAGCTGAACAGCCAGCTACAAACATACTCTTTTTTTCAAGACAGAAGCAGTCTGGTGAGGAGAGAGTCCACGGCAATTAGGTGAGGCTGTTGTGCTGCAGAGTCGGGCCGGTCGGGATCCGCAGAGAAAAGTCCAGCTGTTGACTGCATGGAGGCAGAAACAGAAACAGAGCAGAATAGAAGATAATAGAAAAGGAGACAGCAAAGACAAATGCTGAACCGAGTTGAACCTATTAAAGCACAACAGAGCCGAGCAGCACAGAACGATTCACACCAAAGCAATAACAACAACAGCAGCTGGAATAGTTTTATCTATGTTATTAGGTAAAAATGAAGGGTTTCGCTTGTCGACTGCCATCTTTGAGCTTGTTTTTGCTCTTTGAGCATCCCGGATGAAGGGAGTTCTTTGTGTTGGTGAGATGAGCTTGAAGTCGACTCCCTCTGCTGATTTCATAACAAAGCTTATGCAACTTCCGAGAAGAGAACAGTGTGTGCTGTAGCTGGTGTTATTTTCAGCCAAAGGATGAAAGAATACGCTTGGTTAATTTTATAAAACTTATTGAACAACAGACACGCACACACACACACACAAACAAGTCAACATAGGCTTATAATGATAAGTAATTTCTATTCATCTGTGATATCTTGACCAGAGTTCCTTTCTGTACCATTCAGTTTCCATAGTTCACTGATGTATGCACCAAAACTAGTTTCTTGGCTGTGTCCAGGATGTATTCAATTGATTAGTCTCAGTAAATCCAACACAAATCTAGCCACAACAATTAATGAATCCTGTTGACCAATACTGTCTCTTTAGCCAAGGGCTCATGCAAATTTGTTACAGCATTTAACCTGGTGAAATATTGCTCCATCATGGTGAGCACAGCAGGTGAGACAGGGGAGCGGTTGTGAGAGAGGCCAGAGGGAAACAGAGATAGTAGGAACAACTGCCAGGATGAATGAGCAAGACATGCATCTGGGACACCTAATTTGTGATCACAGAAAGTCAATGAAAGCTGCACAGATCGAGGAAAGCAAAAGGAGACCTTCAGCACAGGATGACCTTACTTGGGGGGCTTGGAGGGAAATTGCATTGCAATGGAGTAAAGCACTACACAGTGGAGAGATTGGATGACACACAAATATGTTGGTTTAGGTTTAAAAAGAAAGCATTCATTTGCAGGTCTGTAACAGGACATAAACTTCAGTCACCTGCATGAGAGTTTTGTTTCTAAGTATATAGCTTCTCAGTTCTCACAGGTAAACTCAGTCACTTTATCTACTGTATGGAAAACACAATGGCTGCTGGGTCTATTTTTGTCCAGGTCATACTATCAATGTTCATATTAATGCTAAAGGAAATGCTGACAGAGGATTTTCAATCACATTTTAATAGGAACAAATGTGCACGGAAAGTTCATATACATAAATCAGCAGTTATGAGCAGAACTACATGACGTTGATATGAAAATCTAATATAAATTTGAGGAAACCTATTCCACGATTACATCTTCAAAAGGTAATTTGACTGTAAAATCCTTGTAATCAGCATCTTCATTATTTAACATAAAACCTTGACATGAAACAGAATATTAACACACTGTATGAAACACCACATAACTGTAATAGCTCCACTGTGTGCTTATAAATTGTTTAAAAACCTCATATACTCCTTTCATATACTGTTTGTAATGGTATCCTGATTCTTTGAACAGGGAAATATGTGAATGTCACAGTGAATTCAACAGTGAGTATGATATCATATAACAGTGACTTATCTATTCATGGCTCCATTAATGAATTATAGCCTCCCTAGACTTTATACTCCAGACATGCCCCCTTTGAATATGTAAGCTCTTATTCTTTTTTAATGGGCCTGCAAATCACGGCCGAAAACAAATATATAAACTTGTGCAAACATTACAGCTGAGGAGATGGAAGGGGCTTACAGAGGATTTCCACGGGTTGGTCCAGCACATGCCATAAACCTGAATGTGGGAGTTGCAGTTGTACAGTGAGTGTACTGAGAGGAGATAACGGTGCAAAATACCCTGTCTTTTTCTCTAAGTTACATTATTTATACCTTATACCCAGAAGGATCTTTAAGCATGTCAAAGCCTCTGTTTGCATCACTTTGCCAGGCTGCGCCATGGGAAACATCACTGCAGAGATGGACTGAAGTGTCTCCCTACAGACCCGAGTTGGGTAAAGGTCAAGTTAAAACAAAATTATGAACAAACATTTCTCTTTTTGCTGCACAGATGCTGGTGCTTGTAGTATAAGTACTCCACCTTCCAGACAGCGGCGGTTCTAGACCAACTTTATTGGGGGGCCAGACCGGGGCCAGTTCTTTTGTCTGAAGGACACATTGAAACCAGGACAAATGAGACAAAGGCAATGTTCAAGCTTTCAAAATGTCTTGTTTAATGTATATAATATAATGATTTAGTATGTTTTAGTAAGTTAGTTATTTTTTTCAGTAACAGGATCTTTTCAGTAACTTAGTTAACTTAGTTTTATTAAATTACATTATTCAAAAAACCCCATTCCTGTTAACTTTAGCTCAAGTTACAGTGCATCCTTTGATTCAACACTTTGTAATTTTGTAAGGCTTAATGAATAGTATAAGCTTTAGTGTACCAGACATTCTCTGGATCCCAGTTTGTATTTTGTATCACACTATAACTTTTGCTAGAAAAACAGCAACATCTCCATATTCACCCCTGTTATCATGATGTTAAGTAGGCACAAAATTAAATACCTGATGGTATGCCATCATCTCTGCATTATGGGCGAGGATATATATTTGGCAGACTGCATGTCCTGCCTTTTTATGTATGAAAAGTGCTGTTTAAATGCAATGCATTAACAAACTGTTTTGATAATAATTTAGCCTTTAAGGAGGGGGACTCAGAACAATTTCCAGCAATATGCAATGGAAACGTGGATTATGAGGAAAAAATTGTGTCTACAATGCTCTGATTGGCGGACACACCTCCACTCTAGTGCTCAACACCGGAGCCCTCCAGGGCTGTGTGCTCAGCACCCTCCTGTTCACGTTGTACACCCACAACTGCATCCCCCGACATGGAGAGAACTCTGTTGTGAATTTTGTGGATGACACTACCGTTATCGAAGCATCACAGAGAACCTGAGGACCAATCCTCACATCTTCATTTTAGTTCACAAAAGGAGAATTCAAACGAATACGATCGACGTCCACACCAGTGTTTTAGCAGCGTTTTGGAGTTGATCTTGTCTACATTAAAACAACTGAAAACGCACAGCTAGGGCCCGTTCAGGTACACTGGGCATACGCGTGCCAATGTAAACATGAAGCAGATAGTCTTTTCCGTAGTTACAGAAGATTTGGCAAAAGAATTTTTTATTTTTTTGCATACACCAATTTTTTTTGCATACACCAATAACGAGCTGGGACTGTAACTGAATGTGACACGGGAGTGTGGCGGTGGAAAACAGACCGGGAGTCGTTGCAAAGTAAATGGTGACATGCACAGTACAAGTGTAGGCAGATAAGTAAAAGAACAATGTCAAAAACCGGGTGAGTAGCATCGTCAGAGAGCCAAGCGTGAGAGGCAGGGGTCATCATTTCTAAAGTCCTCCATGTTGGCCCGTCTTAAATCGCCCTCCGGAGTTTTGAAACGGAAAATAGGGTCGGCAGCGGTCTTCATTTTCATCGTTTTAGTCTGGATGGGATGTGCAAACGTAGCGAAAGATCTCTGTTTTAATTTGAAAACGCTGTAGTGTGGATGGGGCCTAACATGGTCATCTCAAATATCCACGCTGCTCAGAAACGACTGTATTTCTTGAGGAAGCTTAACAAGGCCAAATTCCCACACCAAGTTCTTGCTTTTACAGAGGAGCAATAGAAAGCATCCTGACTGGAAGCATCCTGACTGGAAACTTCACAAACTGGCATGGGATGTGCACGGCTCAGGACCAGAGGGCTCTGGAGCAGGAGATTAAAACTGCTCAGAAGATCACTGGTACCCATATCCTGAGCATCAGTGATATCGGAGCCCAAAGGATACTAAACGACAGTACCCACACAGCTACAGCCTGTTCACCCTGCTGCCATCTGGGAAGAGATGTAGAAGTTTCTGATGCCACACCAATGTGTTTATGACTAAGTAATCAACTATGTGGTCAGTTATAACATTGTCAGACTATCGCGAAGTAAATGTTGGAATAAATGCCTAACGAGAGAAACTATATGCTCGAAACAATCCACATGTTACATTTTTCATTTAATTTCGTGAAGGTGAAAGTCCGTTACCATACAGTGTTCGTCAGGTGGAGAAACAACGGTGATAAAAACAGGCTAAAAGTTGCTAAGAGCTTATTTTCAGTGGATGCAGCACCTCAAGTAACCTTTTCACAACTTTCAATAACAATCACAAAGATATAAAAAAAAATCAGATTTTCATTTTCACCAGTTTCGTATTTTGTCTGCAAATGCATTTGAATTCAAGACACAAAAAATAAAACTTTTTACAAAGCAGAAGCAGCACAGTGCTTAACAGGAGATGGAAACAATTTCCTATTTTGCTCTTTTTCTCCTCACTTCCTGTTCTCTCTCTA
>JAPMOB010216121.1:0-52958 GCA_029875015.1 Lepomis gibbosus | reverse complement strand
ATAAATTTTTGTGATCAAGAACAGTGTCAAGCGGGTTTCTTCTCAACACATCACCGCAGCATTATTGTTGGACACCACAGGAGTGACGTGTAACACAACAGCACTGGCACAGGGGAAGGCATAGCATTTCAACAACTAAGCAATTCAAATGCTTTACATAGAAGATAAATGCATATTGGCATAATTTAAAATATCTTGAAATACAATATAGCAGAAGTGACATTGCAGTGTAAGTTATTAATCTACAGCCTTGAATATGATTTAATTAACGGCAGTGGTAAAAAGAAAGGTCTTCAGTCTTGATTTAAAAGAATTGACAGTTTCAGCAGACCTGCAGTTTTATGGGAGTTTGTTCCAGATGGTAAATAAAAACTGAACGCTGCTTCTCCATGTTTAGTTTTGACTCTGGGGAGAAGTCTAGTGTCAAGAGAATAGAAGCACTTCAGGGTCATCAGGTGTGCATGTATGATGAAAAGTGTAAACATTCAGTATCACCCT
The DNA here is from genome assembly GCA_029875015.1 of Lepomis gibbosus. NCBI lineage: Eukaryota > Metazoa > Chordata > Actinopteri > Centrarchiformes > Centrarchidae > Lepomis > Lepomis gibbosus. Next base: position 52,460 of record JAPMOB010216121.1, on the reverse strand, counting down.
TCATATACAAAGACAGTCTACACTGATTAACTCACAAAGACCAAACAGCAGACTTTATCTCCTCAAACTCTGTAACCCTGAAGTTTCATGCATTTACCAGTCACCACGCATTTCACTCTCTGGTCTTGTTGTTTTCACGCAGGGCCATGGCTCTCGCTGTTTGTTTGGACTTGAGTGACAGGCGATGGTATTTGAAGATAAGTGATGGCGTCTGATTTACTGCAATAGCGCTTGTCGTGTGATTCTCCAGCGTCGACTTCAAGGCTTTCTTTGAAGTGATCAAAGTGAAACAGTGATGATGTCAAGCTGTCCTTCTGGACAGAGTTTAAGGAGACCATCATCCATCCATCAGTACATTCCTTCATACCCACCTCCACTGAGCCTTAATTCACCTGTAGTCATTTTCACATTTTACATCAATTAAATCCAACATTTCTAATATATTACTCTGTACTAAAGAAGGTGTTATCTTTAGTCCATGAAATATTTGTTATAGCCCCTTTACACTGGACAGAAAACCTACTAACAACCACCAAGCTCTGGCTTTTGTCTTCATTGTGAATGGGTACAATCAGCATTCACTACTCTACCTTTTACCCAACCTGAGTGGAGAACACACCTGTTAACATGGCACACAGTGATCAGTAACCTGGGTACAGTGTTCACATGCAAATATATCCAGGTACTTCAGCTAACACATTCAGGGCTTTCTTAACCATGGAGATGTGTTTTATCAGAAGGAGTTGAACAAACAGAAAATCTAAATCTTTAAAATTTATTAACAAATTATGCAAAGAAGAAGTTCGCGCCCAGCTTAAGTGCAGCACACAACGACACCCACTGTGACATGCCATCACTTTTTTTTATGACATTTGCTGCCTAGATCAACACAGCCGGCTGCTGTATCTTCACTACTTCATCTGTCGGGATGTTGTGTCTGGCGTTTGCTTCCGGTGTCAGTTGGTGTAAGCCGAAAAATGCGTAATGCTATGGTGCACTTCAGTCGTACCCAAAGCATTAGACTGACAGGTGGTATCTGGGAAGTGTAGAGCAGAAACCCCACCACATTAAACACACACACTTAGCAAAAAAAGATTAAATCATAAATTGAAAAACGTCTCTTGAAATACTTAAAGAGAGTGCAGCCACTGTTGCCCACAAAGTTTCCATCCATCCATTCGCACCTCATCCTCCTGTTTTCTCCTCCTCTCGCCTGAATCCCCGCACGCCTGTTTGTCACTTAAACGAAAGCTCACAGACTGACAGGCCGATATTTGAGTCTTTAAAATGAAACTACCAGCAAATAAATTTTTCATTCTTTCTTATCAGTGACTGATGGGCCGCCGGGTCCCTCCCAAAACCCTCAGTGTCCCTGCGGGCAACTCCTGCAGCCCGGGAACCAAGGTTTTCATCCTAAACGGTGGTAAATGGCTCGCCGCACAAATAATGCATAAACAGCTGTTTTGCCCAAGTAAGTTATCCTCTTAAAAGATTCAGAACCCTCTCTCTCTCTCTCTGCCGTCCCACAGTCTCCTGCTCTCTCTCTGCCTATCTCTCTCACTCAATTAATTCATCAATTTCTTATGATAGCAACAGTTCTGCTCGGCGTGGGTGTTTAAGTACCAATTAGGGGGGCGGGTTCCCCTCGGCCCGTTCTGCCACACCTCTCCTCCTCCTCTTACAACACTTCTCTTCCTCTCTTGCATCTATTCCACTTCTCCTCTGTCCATTTTCATGTAATTTCTTTTTTTTCGGTTATTCCCCAGCTGCAACCCATCCCTTCTCCATCCACACCACAAGTCCGTCCTTCATGTCTATCAAATCTCTTCCGTCGTCTCAGAAGTCCAAATTGGAAAGATTTTCTTGAGTCTTTATTAACTTTTTAGTACTTTAAATTATTTATCCCAGATAATCACTGATCAAAAGGGAGAAAACACACATCAATCAGGAGAAACTTCTAGTGGGCAGCCGTGTGCTCAGACCCGCACAAACCAGGGACACTTTTTTACTACCAAATTTTTTGTTCTTGCCTGCTTTGAGCGGGTCTGATGTCTGGGTGGTGCCAACTCACTCTGCCGTTCAGGTAGTTGGGACGTCTAAACACCTGAAACTGGATTCAGACTTGAACTTGTGCTTGCAGTTGGTTTTCCACCAGTGCAACTGCTGCTGGTGGAAAACAGATGGTGGCCTTGGTTTTTTCTTCAAAAGAAAATGTGTGTGCTTGTTTGTCTGTATGTTTATGAGTAAACATGAAGGAGCGTGTTTTGATTATGGGGGAGGATGAAGAGAATCTTTTTTTTTCTCCTGATTGCAGTTTTGGCATAGGAGGGGCAGGCCGCCATCTTGATTTCTGAAGTGCTGCCACTTGGCCTCGGAGCCGTCTTCAGGCTCCGACTGCTCCAAAGGAAGCAGAGATGGAGGGAGGGAGCTGAGACTGTTGTGTCTCGTGTCTCTTGAGCCTCTCAGATGTCACTGCCAAACGTTACACAGACCGCCTGCTCACAAGAAAACATTGCTGCCAACCAGAACACATACAGACATACAACAACCATATGCAAGTTAACAACCTTCTTACAGAAAAATATATAAAGGAGAAACCTAAAAAGCCAGTCCCTCAATATAACCTTGCTCAACAGTATTTTGTGCAATTCACCCCCATTTCTCTTTTCGGCACAGAACTATCTTCTACAAAGAGAAATGCACATCAAGCCCAAAACAATCCTGGGTTGAGCCTCACCAGCTTCAGGGAGGACGAAACAGTGTAGAGTTTCTTTAGACGTCAGAATTTGCATCAGAAAAGTCGTAATGATCACATTAGAAAAGTGCAGGGATGTGTTAAAACCAATATATACATTTTGATTAGAGGATGATAGAGTTAATTTGGATACAGACAAGTTTTCACCACTATATACACATTTAATAAATGCTTTATCTATTTCTATGCAAATATAATTACACTTTGAGTGGTGTTTTGCCAACAACTATTATTATCATATAGGCTATTTTATGTTTCTACAACTGGGTTTTTAGTACCTGTTGATACACCATGTAATGTTAAAATTGTTAATAAATTAGTACAACTCCTTACCTCCCTCCTAATCTCACAACTACAATCTTACAACTACATTATATACACTGTTAATAAATACTATGCAAAATAAATGTTAAAGTGTTACTGAAATTAATTGTTGCTTATAGAATTCCGTACCCTTTAAAATCCCTCATGATTTTAACAAAGCTAAACAAGTACTGTAGTATACTTTGTATTTTTTAATATGGATAATAGGCCCCAGGTTTTACTTCTACAGAAAGACAGATGAAGGAAGAAATCCTCGATTGCATTGAATTGAAAATGAGGCAGGCCTACGGCCAGGTAGGTGCACTCGTTCCAAAACTGGAAGAATTAAGTGTGTGATATATGTTCCCTTAACGTGCAAATTGTGAGGTTGTATTTTCTTTGTTGTACACAAACTGTAAACATGATGATTAGTGTTTTATGTTGTGAGAACAGCATTGCCAAGCAGCTGACAACAAAAATCATGTATGATTTTGTGTGTTCAGTAATGTCATACTCAGGACAAGAAAATATTCTCAAACGTTTCAGGAGAGTTGTGTCATTTTTTAAAACTTGTGTGGCATTTTGGGGTATTAAATATTTAGGTTATTTTCATGACAATATATTTGAATACAATATACATGAGCATGTCTTGTATTGAGAGGTCATACTGNCCCCCACACTCATCTGCATTATTTTTCCTCTCCCTAAGTCTGGCAAAACAACCTTCAATTTCTGAAACAACCTCCCCCTTTTCATAATTATATTAAATATTTACAATGCTGTGATCACAATTCCTCACTGAAGGGTGGCATGTGTGATTTTTTATTTCCTTTTTCCAAAGCGTTCTACACAAACCCAGCTCTCTTTCCTTCCTGCTATCTCTTCTTCTCCTCTTGTAGGAGGCGTTCTATTTTCTCTAGCTGACACAGAGTAGAGAGATCTCTTCTCCAATTGAATCATGCCTGTTTTCTTCACAGCAGCCTGTGAGTCGGAGCCCAGGGAAAACGAATCCGAAATATAAAACCCATCTTTGAAACTGTCCCCAGATTCTACAAGCTTTTCAAGTGCACCATCTAGATTCATTTACTTGCCCTTTCATGTTAGAAATTTGGTTTCATCATGGCAATTAGCTCTTTCGTGTCCCGACCAATTATTCCATTAAATTAATGACTCTTCCAAGATAATAAGGGCTGTAATTGATTTTATCTGGGTAGCCAGGCTTCCTTCTTCTGCAGCTCTAGTGTGTCGTTACACCTCATTTAAAGGGCTTTTCTACTATCTTGCCCTCATTAGCAGTTCAGTGTAGAGTGTGTGCCTGACAAGTGCTTCATCTCGTTACTCCCACACACACTGAGCACACACACACGGCAAATCAACATCCAAGCTGTGTAAAGTGATTTGTCAAACATTGCCTTTAATGGGATACACAGAGGAATCTGTGACACAAATGGGCATTTGTTCCTCCCTTTGTTGTTTCCTCTGCTTCCTTTATTGCCCACCACCACTATCTTGCCACCCTAGCCACTCTTTTACTTCACTCTACTTGCAATAAAATAGGAGAACAGAACGAAAAGTAAAGAGTTAAGGAGCAGAAGGCGGGTAGATGGGTGGTTGGGTGAAAAGGCGAGGAGTTGGGTGGTGCTGGAGGTGGTGGAGGGGTTAAATGAATCATTCATTAGGTCCACAGAGAAAGGGAGCGAAGGGAGAAAGAGAGAGAGCATGAAGGAAAGACAGAGCAGCAAGAAAAGGAGGAGGAGGCTGTTCAAAGGGGAATGCCGTTGATTTTTTCTGGCCCATCCACAGAAGCAGGAGGTCGGTCGCGGGGAGCCCAGGGGAGCCCGGATCGTCTCCAGTGGAGAGATGGGCGTTTGGTTTGGTATAGACCCCCGCCCCCCTCCCGCGTGCCCCCAGGCTGATAAGGTCGGCCTCCAGATCTCTCTAATGAAGCCCCTGGCCTCTTCACCGGAGGCTGGGCTGGAAGTGCTGCAAAAAATATCAAGTTATGAACGAGATCAGGTTTAGCTGATCACAGAATCTGCAGATCTTCCTGCTGTTTACCAAACTTTTCTGTTAATGACTGCTTAAGGCGAGGTGTCCACTTGCGACCACTCATCACAGATTGCAGATGCCTGTGAGTTGTAAGCTGTTCAACCAAAAGCACGATCCTCTCTCAGACTGTTATGATTTGGATTATTTTTAGAGGTGTATGTTTAGCTTGAAAAACAATTAACAAAACAGAACAAAAAGATTACTGTAGTCTAGAAATGTACTACAGAAATATGTGTTTTTAACTTCTTCCGTAACTAATCCTCTTGTAAACATTTGTAACAGCCGCATGTGCCCTTTTTTGCTTGAAATTTCTATCGAGTCATATTTATTGATAAAGCCAAACATTACAAGTTTGTCCAAGCTGGCTTTAAAATCTTTACAACATATTGTACATACACACATGTACACCCAGCAGTTTGATACAACAGCTGTGGAATAAATTCTACCTAATGAAAGTTTTGTTGAATTGAGAAGTGCTGATTCAACTCAACCATTGTGCTGACCATTTTGGAGGCTGTAATTTGTGCTGCCCCTGACCTATATCGTTGAGGTGTTTCTATATACTATATAATCTAACTTCACTAACATAAACGGGGTGGACAAAGCATATCGATGCAAGTATACATACAGTAGTAGTATACATACAATTTCTGAAAAGCAACTGTAACTGCTGTAAGTACTCTGAATCAACAAAACAGCTGGAGAAATTTGTGAGAACTGACTTCAATTCTATCCTCATTTTTTGCAGTGTTTGTATTTTCATCCTCACCTTCATCTCTTCAACCCTCCTTCCATCGTCTCACCAGCAATGCTCCACTCTGGTCCCTCTGAGGAGCTGAACACACTCTGAGAAAGGCCAACGCTTTCTCTCCCTTGCACACACAACACACACACACACACACACACACACACACACACACATCCCTGTTCACCCACAGTCTTTGATTTGTGCATTCCTAAGCAACCCACCATCCAGGAGCCTTGAATAACCACAACACCAGCTGTTTCAACTCTGTTTTATGCTAATTGGATTTCCTTATTACTATCAGTGCTGCCATTAATCCCATTAAGCCACCTATTCATCAGAACTGCATGAGATCACAGGGAATGGGAGGGGTCCGGCAATCATTTCTAGGTTGTTTGATTTTTTGAAATGTGCAATTTGTAACGTATTCTATTAAAACAGGATTCTATTACACATTCACAGTGTGCATGCAAAGCTGGGTGTTTATGCCGAAATCAACCACTTACATGAAATTAAAGAAAAAAATTGACCTATTTTAAGAAACTTTTTTATTTTAAATTTAATGAAATTTGTTATTTTACAGTGTGAACCAGGTATGGCTTTATTGTTCTCTAACAAGGTTCATTCACCACGTAGCTTGTGCATTCACCTTATGTTCATCATCGGAGAGAATCCCAGCCATTAAACCTCTGTGGGGTAGTTATCAAGGTGATACAGCATGGTTCATTTGCTCCTGACTGTTTTAATGACAGCTGTTGTGGTCCCTACCAGTCAGTCAGATCTGAAACCCCTTGGATGAGATGCGAAACATCTTCGAGTATCTTCAACTACGTCCAGTTGCCCCGTGATTTTAACTTTCCTTGGATAACCATGAGCTGGGTGACGGAGAATATTCACAGACATAAATCAAATAAAAACTTTTATTTTCTCTTGTTTATCATTCTGGAAATGACAAAAACACAAGAACATCAACTTAGACCAAATATATGTGTGAAGCTTTTTCGCACTGCAGTTTGTGCTGCCGGCTGTTGTCTATTAATGGATCCTGACATTGATAAAGTCTACTGACTGACTTAATATGCTATTGCATCAACTTTGGTGTAGTTAACAAGGGAGGGAAACGCAATTCTGCAGGCAGAACTCTTCAAAATCTTCCCTCTCTCATCGCCTTTTCCCCTTTTTTTTCAGCTTTTTCCCCTTATTGTAATTCCACAAATGTACAGATATCCCCGGGACAGAAAATCTAAGAAACCTCTGATAGTGATTTTTCAAATTTCCTGATAAGGTTTTCAGCTCTCTTCCTCTCTTCTTTTCCTTCAAATCACTTCAGGGAGGCAGTCGAGCACTGTGGCGACTAACTAAATTAGCAGCTAAATTAAAAGTTGATTATTCCCTGGACATCCCCTGGAAATATATTTACACAGTGGCATTTAACTTTTAAAACCTTAAGCTTTTCGTGAACTCTCAGGCTCGTTAGCGCAATAGCTTAAGGCCGGGTCTTCAAGGACTGAGTGTGCATGTGTATTACTGTGTGTCTGTGTGTGATAGTGCACTCTCGTGTGCGTCTCACACACAGGCGGTACATGCTAATTAAGCTAAACACTTTGAAAATCCTTCTGATGAGGCTAATTATGGCTACAGCTCATCATTAGCGCTGCAGGGGCCTCGTTAAAGGAGGACACTTTGAGTCAGATGAAATAACATAATAGCGACCACTGAGGCACCATTTCATTGAGTTCTCTATGCCCATCAATGTATCTGCCTGTTGTTCATGTTTGTAAAATTTCCTTTTAAAACCTTTTAACCTCTTATCTGCCCTGGCGGCAGCGTTCGGTATGCGCACACAACTGCGATGTTAACTTCATACTTCTTACATATGATACACCGTTTGAAAGCTAAAATCCTTATGATTCGACTAATGCAAACCATTTCAAGATATAATAACTACAGTGAGTACAATTAGCGCCTCTGTCAGACCAACCAGTACAATCAAAATTGATGCAACTCACCAATGAACCCTTATTGTAATCCCAGATTGATTATATTCCAACAAAAATGATCTTGTTACATTGTCAAAGGTCCAGACGACCAATCCAGTAAAAACATTTAGTCCAAAACACATTATTCCATCAATAAATTCCCAGGGACTGCTTCTGCATAGTTTCGTATTTGTCCAATCGAGTAAAAACATTTAGTCCAAAACAGCTGCTGCATTGCTTCATATTTGCCGGCAGACGTGGCTTGTATGTCGTTATAACCGTAAAAAAGTATTTTATTGGATGTATGCCTATTGACAACTGGCCGGGGACAACGGCTGGAAACTAGCCGTAGAGGCTAAAGCTGCTCTTTTTATCAAAAGAGACTGTCCACGATATTATAAACAAATAAACTAAACTAAACTAAACTCTGATTTGGATGTAAACAACTACAGTATCTTGAATTCAAATTTGCTGCTGAACTTTCGACTGACACCTAATTCGACCCAATAGGAGCTCACATGTCCCTTTCACAAGCTACAACAGCCAATGAAATCCTGTGCTGTAAGGGTAAGCAGCCGTTTTCCGCCAAGGGGTGGTGCTGTTTTTAGAAAAAAATACGCTAAGACATTTCCTGTGTAAAATAAAAAAATGTAACGCTATTGGTACAAAATTTAAAACTGGACTTGTAAAGTCTTTATGCCGTGGCCCCACAGTGTTTTCCAGCTACTGTATTAAGTCTCACCTTAACAAATGCATGCATAGTTGTCTGCATGCATTTGTTAGCAAACATTTTCAAGCGGAAATGAAAAACACATTACTTTTAGTGTGTTTAGACTTATATTAATCAATTCCAGAAGTACTTTCAGTGATTCTGACTTTTGGGTTAGGCACTTCAGAATGTTATCTTTCAGAGAAGCCCAAAAATATGCATTTTTTCCAAATAGTTCAAGAACTGCATTCAATTTAGTTTGGATATGCTTTGAATAGGCGTTTTGCATGAATTTTACAGGAATGGCAAGAGGTTAATGCACATATGGAGAGTTACTGAACCATGAAGTTGGTCTGTAAACTGTGATGGATGTTTATAATGGACAGTTTTGGTAATCATTTCACCATCAACAGCACTGTGTTTTTTCTAGAAAGCTTGAAAGAGCAAATTCAAATCACCCCCATTGTGCAGGGGTGTGGCCAGTTGTGCAGAAGGCGGATCTCTCAAGTCCTAGGCCACAGCCAGATACTGTAAAAAATACAAATCCTTTGTTGTCATTTGACAAAGTCTTGACCTTTGTCTCAGACATCCCAAACTAGTGTGGCTTCAGAGTTTTTTGCTGAACTACAGTCTTCTTATAAGTACCGTAGGTCTTTGGCCAAACTTTATCACCATCGATCTGATATGATACCTCACGCCATCCCATTTTGCTCTGTGTTTAAATGTAATGTGTGCATGTACAGTAGAGTGCACTGAGTGGACACCGGGCCGGCCAGAGGCAGAAAAACAAGGGGCCCCTCCATTCATAATTCACTAGTTGGAAGAGTACTGCAAGAGTGTTGGTGGGGGAGAGAGAGAAAAAGAGGCAGGCAGGTCCATTAATGGAGTAATCTCGTCCTGAGTGGTGGGGGAGTAAAAACATCTTACCTCCAGTTTTGATGGGGATTTTTGTTCATGTTTTTCTACTGTGACTCAAAGTTAAGGTGGTCGTCCTGGGGTTGGGAGTGAGATAATGACCTCTTCACCCCTCAAAAACATGCTTCCAAAGTAGGTGTGTGTCTGGGAAACAATTTGCTTTCTTTTTTTGACTCGTAGGAAGATTCATCTCAGAATGGCAATTACACTTTTAAGGCTCGGGCTGCTAAAAAAAAACCTTAAAAATTTTTTTCCACTTAGTCACTTAGCCATGCAGGTAGTTTTAGCTTTACATTTCCACGTTTTGAGATTTATGCCTAACAACAAAAAAGTAAAAACTGTTGACCTATAGTGGTATCTGCATGACTTTAACCTGTTTATGGCAATAATATTTATGTACATTCACCAAATCACGTGGAACCGGGAAATTGTCAGGGAAACTGTAATGCATGTATGTGTTGAAAATAAACATGCTGTCCCAAATTGGACACTTGGATGTTTTGAAAATGTGCTGAATGTCTCTCCAGTCGGCCCATTGGGACAGAGAGAGATCTGCCATTATCTGTAGTCCAGTGATGTGTGTCAGTGAGTGTTTTGTTGCTTTTTCACTACACATGTGGCTGTTCTGACCACTCATGAGACATGTCTGTGGGGACGTAGGTACAGTGAGGTTGGCAGTATGCTTCTACCAGTATCAGCAACCTGGAGCATCGGAGCGGGACTTCACTCACGTTTTCTCCACATGTAACTGACAAACTAAAATTCGGTCAGTGGTGACAGTTCAAACAGCAACTTGGGTTAAAGTGAAAATACCAACACTCGAAAGACACTGTAACATATTGACGTGGTTATAGGTGCATTCATATTTTATATTTACACAAAACACAGATTAAAGAGATATAGCTAGACAGTACAAGGATTGGATATCTTATTTAATTATATGTTAATAATTATACAATGTTTACAGTTTTTTGATGTTCAGCTGTATCCAGATCAATATCAAAACAGACATGTTGATAGATTGTTACTCCAATTTGAATTTTATTCATTTTTTAGGTATAGGTAGTATTTAATGAGAAAATTTCTCATTGTTTTGGTTTTCAGCCTACAACTCTGCCTTTGACAGTCTCCTTCTAATAAACCCACTTTGTGCTCAGGATAAAACACATACAAAGTAAGCACAAGCTGGTGAAGAAACTAAACTAAACATAGCTTTTTGCAGAACTTTTTTTTCATAAGGTGGTGGAGACCAAAAAAGAGCAAATATATGTTTAATTTCCTGGTAAAAATTAATTTGAAAACTTTTTTAGCTTGTTAGGCAGTGGTTCTTTGCAAGTCAGTTAATACAGCCTTAAAATCTTTGTTCATTGGCTCATGGCTTTATTTTCCACCAAGCTTCATTGAAAATTATTGATAAACTTCCTGCTAAATCCTACTAATTGACACACACAAACAAACAGTTGAAACAGGACAGAACATATGTGGCGGTACCCAACATTCATAACGTTGGTTGTTGTGAAAATCCAACTCATCCATTATTCGTTTACAAACAGGTCTGTTGTTCAGTTTGAAGGAATTTCTACCAGTTTCCATGGTATGTGTGATATTGTGAAACACAATAATACACGCAGTGGCATACTGAAAGACAAGCAGACACACATAGGCCCACACAGAGGAGTGCATGTAGCGCTCAGTCTCACAGACACACAGGGAGTCCCAGCCTCCTCATTGATTCTTGCTCACTGACTGTCCCACCGGCCTTGTCCTTTAAAACACGCCGTTAGGAAATTCACTGGCCTGTGTGAATCTGTGTGTGTTCCCGAGTTACTTCCCTACATCATCTGCATGGCTGGACTCAGAGCACTAACAGAGTCATGATTTCTGTTACCCAGGCAGCTCTGCAGGGAGAGGGAGAGACACAGAGTGAGAGTGTGTTTTTGTGTTGACTGGAGCACAGATCAGATTAGCTCTGTGCCTTTCCTCAGAGGTTAGGTCAGAGGTCAAGAGCAACACATTCTCACTCCCAACTTGTCACATATGAAAGCTTGGTCAAGATTCCTTAGTGCCCATTTTTGACCCGTACCCGTTAAGTGTCGTTTTTTGACGTTTAGGGCTCAGCGGTCAAGTTTGCGATAAAAAGTATGCAAAGCCCAGGTGAAGTAAATAATATTAAATATGCAACGTCCGGTTAATCTTTTAAAATTTAACTAGCTGTGAAACGTCACGTTGGGAAAGGTCACAATTTGGTTACTTGGTTAAGGTTAGGAAAAGGTTATGGTTTGGCTTAAAATAGCGTTGCTTAGGTAACTTAACTTATGTAAGTCAAGTGATTTCACTTGTGTAACTTACATAACTTAAATATAAACATTCAATGTTGAGTTTTTGTTTCACAGAGGTAATGAATACCGGTCTCCTGACTAAAGTCCAGTTTCTGGTCCTCCCATCCATCACAATCACCTTCTTCTCAGAATTTTCTGTAAAATATTCTAAACCAAAAAATGATGCCACAGGGATTCCCCCAGTGCTTTGAACTATGAAGCTAAGGGGCTCTCCAGTGCTTTTTGGTAGTATTACTAGATTGGCTAACGTGTACTGTAAAGCATGTACTGTAAAATACTACAATAGTCATTATCCATGTTTCCATCCAGTTGTCATGGAAATTTTAAGTGGACTTTTGAAATGTTGCAAAAAAGAAAAAAATGTAAAAGTGAAATATGTGCTTTTCCATCAGCTGGTTTGGAGCGAATACACCAGGCTACAGAAAGCGTAGTTACGTCAGTGGTTGACATTACAGATGTCTGTAATAAACAAGATGTATGGGTTCCAAACCAAAAACAAAACCAGCCGAATGGAACTGATCCCCATTGATCTCAGAAAAATGCAGAGAGGTCCTCATGTGATTCAAGTGGGCTACCAACCATGTCTCCGTGCATTATGGGAATATCCGTCAAGATGCCGACAGCGGAAACGGATCAGACGTGACTCATGAGTTCGCTACGTCAGAACTTATTCGGCAAAAGTGCTTCAATCTCCCATGAAGCACATTAACAGTTTTTCACCAAAGGCAAAAAACTACCTAAACCGAGCATAAATACTGTTTTGTGAAATTAAGGATGCTTTTTAAAATTTTGCTTTTTCATCAACCCTTTTCTAATACGATACTTCAAAATGCGCATAAAAATGTTGATGGAAACACAGCTACAGAAGAAGTGAGCAACACAACAATCCTTGAAAGTTAATGTGTGTTTAAAAATGTCACAAATTTATTTTCTCAGTCAATTTTCAACTAAGCAATATCTTAACTATTATATATTATCTTAAAAACAGTTATTATAACAGAAACAAAATAGAGCTAAATAAATACTGCCTCCAACATACGACATTACATTACACCTTTAATAAATATTCATGCTGTAACTATGTTACTATCAATTTTAGAGCTGATTCGTTTTACTTTCTCTGTTTAGCTATGCTGGATATTGAAGAAGGCATAAACACAAATTCAAGTCTTCAACAATAAAACAGACAGAGAATATAATTTTTAATAATAATTTAATATTGTAACCACTTCAACCTCTTCCTATAGCTCAAACAAACAACGGTGGTCAGCTGACAGTAAAGACATTAGCACTGTAGTCCGTTACTTCTGGTGTAGCCATGGGACCTTTGCCTTGAGAGTCACAGCTTTTCCTCCCCCATTTCTTTACTTTTTTTCTGTCTTGCTCTCACCTCTCACAGTTCTCTCCTTCTTCGCCTCTGCCTCCATCGTGTCCTCCGCCTCAGCTTTCACCTGCCTTGCTCCCTGCTCTTCTTCTCCACCTCTAACCCCAGGAGGATGTTTCATGCTGGCCATGCTGTTTTTTACGTGCCATTGGCTTTGCCATGTTACAGTTCTGTCCGCCGCCTCCTGCATCATTTAACAGAATCGTCCCACAGCGGGCGGCAGACAGGTAGAAGAAGAACAGAAGGAGGTGGAGATGGATCAGGTGAAGTGGGGCTGTGGGGATGAATGCAAGGTAAAGAAAATAACAAGACAAAAGCAAAGACATAAGAGGAGATGAAAGGAAGGGAAAGAAGAAGAAAGAAGGAATTTATAGATGAGTGGGGAGATAAGAATTATTTTCAATACACATAATTAAGACAATAATCTTCCAGTACATTTTTCAACAGTAAAGTTGTGAGCCAGTCAGCTAAAAAAGCTGCGTTAAGCCGAGGGATGTATATATTTAATATAATTAACATAAAGTACTTCCTACCCACTCATATAGCTGCTTTCTGTTGAATGTGCTTTGCTACTGATCACCTAAATGTTTTAGGAAATGACAGGAGAGCAAGTGTTATTAATTCATCCAGCTTTTAGGCTTTGGGGGCGGGGGGGGGTTTCTTCACTTCTTAGCTGCCCACTGGGCTCTCTGTGGGTGTTTTTTGGTTGCGATAAAGTCTAGGAGGAGTATATCTTTTTTTAAATATATTTTCTATTTCCCTCACACCTCCACTCCCCAGAGGAGGGTAAGTTATCCTGGCAGCTGGCCTTTAAGCATTTATCCAGACTCAACCTCACTCTGTCGGCAGTAAGCATCATTTCACGAGAGAAGCATTAAGATCACTGGATGGACAAATTCAGAGAGCGGGAAAAAGAGGCCTGAGGTTCATGCAAGTATGCAATTTGCATAAGCATATGTTGTGTTAAATCTATGTACCCATCTCATCCTGCTCATTCTATAACTGTCTTTTTAAGATGAATAATGCCTAAAAAAAATCATCATTTCCTGTCATACCTAACAAATACACTAGCCAGACAGACTAAAATCAAGAGAATAACACACTCATTAAAGTGGACAGCTGAGTACAAGACTACTGGAAAGACAGTTTTTAGTTACAAGCCTTACTTACAGCCAGACCAGAAATTATCTCATTGGTTGCATAAAACTCAGTGGGCAGAGTCAAAAAATCATCCAATGTGGAAGTGGTGGCAGAGATGGTTGCTGTCAATAAATTATTTACAGTAGAATTAAATTTTCTCAGCTGCAAATTGCAGTCGCATTAATGTTTTCCCTAGTCGAGATATTTGTAAAAGGGAAAAGGTAAGGTTTTTTTTTGTTTTTTTGCTCAGATTTCTCTGCTCAGCTTACTCTGAGTGCTCTGTTATCAACAAATGACTGAACATGGTTGTAAACAATCTCCTGCCTTCAAAACCAATCAGAAATCAATCAGAAGCCTGCACTGCACAGGGATTTTATTATTTTATTTAAGAGGTAAGCTTAAATAAACCTCAAAATGGCAAGAAACGGCAGAGAAGAAACAGACAGAAATAACTCATAGAAGTTATAACAGGGAGACATACTAAGAGAGGAAGTGAGACAAAAAAAGAAAGACTGAGAAATAGAGAAGTACGAGTCACAGCGACTCGAAAGAGATAAAACTAAAGGGATGGAGGAAAAAAGAGACTGAGGAAGACTTATGGCACACCTGGCAAAGGGTCAGCAAAGCACTCTACACCCATAACCAGGTTAATGGGTAGGTGGCGGGGTGGGGGGACTGTGGGTGGTGAGAGGGGGTTGATGGGAGTGGTGGAGAAGAGAGGGAGGGGAAGGTTGTTTTTGAGTGAAGCTTAAAAGTAAAGTAAAAAGGGAGGAAGAGGGAGGTGAGGAAGGTTCTATTTTTTCCAGATTGCTCTCTTCTCCCTAGATCTCTCCCCTCTCCTCCTCCTCCTGCTCGCCTGTTTTAATCTGACTAAATAGGATAACCTGATCTTCATAAAAAATGGATGCCACTTCATTCGGCGGGACCCACGGGCAGGGCCCCTCGAGGCCTCATCCAGCCGAGCGAGGGGGCCCACAACTACCAGGGCTGGCTAAAATCACTGGCCGTAATTAATTACCCCCCACTCACCCTTGCCCCACCGCCACATCATCCCTCGGCATCTGCACCACCAGTAAACACCAATCAGCCAGACTCAGGAATCACATTTGGTTAAAAAGCAAGAAGAGTGAGGTGAGAGGAAGGAGGGTGAGACCGCAAACAAGGAGAAAGGACGAAGTGAGCTTAGGAGAAAGAAAAAAATGTCGAGAGAGAGAGTGGAAAGGGAAGGAAGGGGAGATGTGAGGGGGGAGCTGGGCTGGTGCTTGCTAGGCAATGCAAGCAGCTTTTTACCCAATCACGTGGGAGAGTTTGTCAAGCAGGAGATTGCAGTCTGAAATATTAATGTGGCCCTCCTGCTCCTCCTCCTCCTCCCCCTCCCAAGACCGAGCGAGCCAGCTCCTGGAAGGGACACTTGCCCATCCATATTTCATGAGCCGGGCCCTGGCCCAGACACAGGCAGGCGCTGCTGGGCTGCCCGCCCCTTTAACGCTACACGCATCAGCCATCCCTGGCTTTAATGTAGCCAGCAGTGGTGGTGGTGGTGGTGTTGGGGGTGATGGTAAGTGTATGTGAGAGAGGTGGGAGGTGAGGGGGTATCTTGGTGGTCTCGGGACAAAATATCCTCCAAAAAATGAAGAGGTGAGGGAAAGACATGGTGAAGATGGAGTAGTAGTCTCACGGTGGAGTAACTCCCTCAAAACATGTCAAAATCTTAAGGGGGATGAGGAGAGGGATGGAGATGTGGAGAGAGGGTGAGAGAGGAGGCGAATGTAGTAAATCTTGATGATCTTGTCTTGGGCTATAAAGTCCTCAAAAGCCCTAAGAGCTGGACAACTACTGCAGTGCTGAGAGAATAAGGGATTGACGTTACTTTGTGGAGCTGAAGTACACTGCTACAGCTGCTCTGAGAGGTGCAGTGTATCTGCTGCTGGGGAATGTACTTCAAGATGAACACATAACACTGCAGATGCCGCGAAACCACATAACTGCAGTTTTGTTACTGATTCAATAGTTATTTCTGTGCGGTGAGGGAGTTTCATGACCTTGGAGCACTCACTAGATGATGAGATAACAGAACCAGGGTTCCCTTAAACTATCGCGCATCCAGCAACCTGCTGAAGTGAGCTGTGTCCAAGACGCTCACTTTGTAGTTCTGTTTTTGTCTCCAGGATTAATGACAAAAATAATTATATTAAAATACAGTAAATGACAGCCTGTCCTCTCCACCAAAACAGCCATATAGGTTGATGGAGCAATAGCTTATTAAGACCCATATTTAAATAAGTTGAGAGAGATGTTCCCAAATAAGTTTTTTGATAGGCCGTGACCTCTCGTGGCAGAAGAAGTCGGGTAATGCAGAATAAAGAGTGACAAAATCCATGGAAGGACGTGGTGCAGTAGGTGGATGTGTCTAGTAAATTTAGGACTTTCCCGTGTGAAGTAAGTCAAAGTTGATAATATTTAAAGTTTTAAGTTAAATAACGTTAATGGAGATTTACGTAATGTGCTTATTTAACCCAAACACTATCTTATCCTAAACCTAACCAAGAATCAGCATCTCTACAACCTTCACAGTGTAGAAATGCAACTCATTCCTGTCTTTCTTTCAATCTATCTACAGCAATTTCACTACTTCCCCTGTCCCCTCAACTCCCCCACCTGCCCCAACCCCTCTACACTCTCAGTCACTGTCTTGTTTCTCACCTCTGTCCTCTATAGAACTGTCACAATTCACCACAAAAATGAATAACTCCACCTGCAACTCAGACCGCATCCCATCATCCCTCATCAAGACCTGCCTTCCATCCATCATCCCACTCAACATCAAAATCATTAATTCCTCACTCACATGCTGAGCAGTCCCCACAACACTCAAAGTTGCAGCTGTCACCCCCGTCCTCAAGAAACCTGGTCTCAACCCCAACATTATCTCCAATCTCCCCTTCCTATCAAAAATCCTGGAACGTGTTGTTGCTACTCAAATTCAAACCCACCTCACCTCTAAGAACCATTTCAATCTGGATTCCGCTCACAACACAGCACTGAAACAGCTCTCCTCAAAGTAACCTCCTCCTCTCCGCCGACTCCAGTCACCTCACCATCCTCATCATGCTCGACCTCACTGTAGCCTTCGACACAAACCACTCCACTCTTTTCTCCCGACTGGAAACTTACTCCAATATTACTGGCACCGCACTCTCTTGGCTTACCTCACCAACAGACAACGGTTCATCAACAACTGCACCTCCTCCACTGCTCCTTTGTCACAAGGAGTCCACCAAGGTTCGGTGCTTGGTCCTCTCCTGTTTATCATTTTCATCCTGCCACTCATATATCATACGTAATACCATATGTAGATGGTCTCCACTTCCACTGCTACACCAATCTCGTCCAGATCTACATCTTCACCAAATCCATCACCTACCACTCTGACCAGCTGCCTCACTGACATACAACCTGGATGGAAACCAACTTCTTAGAACTCAATTACAATAAATCTGACATGATAATCATCACTCACAGAAAACACCAATAACTTCAGCCTTTCCATCAACAACTCCACTCCGTCTCCATCCCTACACAACCACAACCTTGGAGTCATCTTTGACAGCAAACTCACTTTTGAGCACCACATCAACCATGTGACCAGGAATGCCCGTCTCCGCCCATCACTCAAATTCCCTGCTGCCAAAACCCTGATCCACGCCCTCATTAAGTAGCATCCTCTATGGCAAACCTGCCAAAGCCCTAAATAAACTTCAATATATCCAAAACTCTGCTGTCCACCTCCTCACCCACACACGCACCTGTGACCACATCACCCCTGTCCTCCAGAATCTTCACTGGCTCCCAGTTCCCAAACGCATTCAGGACAAAATCCTCCTCCTCACACATCAAGTCCTCCATAACAAGGCCCCTTCCTACCTCACAGACCTGCTCCACCACCACGATCCCTCCTCTCCCCACAAATAAGGACCAAGCATGTGATGTGACTGCTTTTACAGTCAGCCATAGTCAGCAGTCGCGGGAATGTAAAGGGCTGCAACTACTCACTTTGAAGACACTCCGTCACATAGCTGCAGGGCAAGCATGACTGTGACAGAAAATTGTCAGGCTTCCTCTGGATTTGCTGGTTTAGGGCCCATAGAACAGGTGCAATACAGTCCTTCTCTAGCTCAGCAGGTTGAGTGCATCCCGACACCAACCCGTTCTCACTCCCAACTCAACACATGTGGATGCATGGTCAAGACCCATCGGAGTCAGTTTGTTACTATAGCGTCATAGTTCAATGCAACAGGGGAAGCCCTGTAGCATCAGTTTTAGACGGTAAAGGTAAATGGTGTTGAAAAAAAGTCTGAGCAAAAAGGTGGATGTGGTGGGTGAAGAGCCACAAACCAGACCGGTGTTTGTGTCCCACGTGAAGCAAAAAGTCAACATTAAATATATTTAATACTTCTAATTTGTTTTATTTTGAAAGTCTAACCGAACATTGCATATTTATTGTTGCTAAGTGTTGCTAACTTGACTTGACTTTTATGTATTTACCCATAATGGCTTTAAAAGTGGTAAAGTCATTATGTTGGCCTAAATGCTAGAGGCTTCTCTGTTGGAGTGCTGTCATTAATGTAAAATTAGAAAAATTTGAATATGTTGAACATTGGTGGAAAACATCAGCTTCCCCTCAAAGATCAGTTGACCTCCAACACTGTGTGAGTGTGCTAATGCACATTATATGCACAGTCTGTGTTGAGTCTCTTTTGGTGTGTGTGGAGGGGTCGAGGGACACTGAGGCCCCTGAAAGCCAGTTGGAGTCCATGTCTCCTGACCTGTGACCCCCCCCCCCCCCAGAGCTCTCAGTGTGTCTTGACGCCTCAATAATTGATGTGAGGGAAGGGGACGTCCCGCCTTGGGAACATCTCTCTCACCTGCACACACACAGATACACTCAGCTCCCCTATCCTCCCCCTCACACACTCATACACTCCTCACGACACGTTCACACACATGCAGGCTTATTGATTTTGTTAACTGAGCCGATCCTGTGGACACACAGGCTGAGTGGCAGGAGGAGAAGAAGTAAACACATCCGTTCACATCTTTGACTGTCTGTCACTCAGCAAGGTCACGCCCCTTTATTCCCCTTTATTTCTCTTTGAGGGACGGCTGGCTGCGCATGCACACTCCTTTTAAGCTTCGACCTGCTTTGTATTAACACCATCAAACAAATTCTAACCTCAGAGCTGCCCGGTACAACCGTAACATGCTGCTGGTGGGCTGAGCAGCTCCAGTGCAGCAGCTCAGGGTTTAGCAACTTGTTCCAGGGGCACATTGACAAGACGTACTCAGGGTGTGCGAAGTGTAAACCATTCAAAGCTAAGACAATTTCTCGTGCCTCTGGACATCTTGGCTATGACAATATTTTGCCAAGAGGTCCATTATTGAGATTGTAGGTGCTGTGTATGTATGCAACCTATTCTCTCTCCCAAGTCATCACAAATGGATGCTTTGCCAAGACTTCTTGCCGTCAGTTTTTAACGCATCTTTTTTAAATGCTAAAAGGAGGCCTACTATAAGTAACAGGAGATTCAGACTAAGGAAATGGTTGATGTCGATGGATGGGTCAGACATCGGACGGTATACGATTAGATTGAATAATCACACGGTTTTCCTGTGTGATTATTTATATTTATGCTACGTAAGTTATGTAAGAAACAGTAACTTTACTTACCATACTTTATTACAGATGACATGGGTAACTAACATACTTATTTTATCCCAAGCCTAACTAAGACGTTTTGGTGCCTGAACCTAACTAAGTTGTGATGTTTCACAATGTTAATCACGCGGCATTTCACAAAGTGTACCACTAGTTTGTCTCAAAGAACATTGCATATTTATTATTGCTAACCTGACAGAGGAATCCTACATGTCCAAAAAAAGGATACCCAGGGTGTTAAAAAGGGGCCACGGGGTCTTGACCAAGCATCCATAAATGATGAGTTGGCAGTGAGAACGTGTTGACTTATTTCATATTATATAAAGGAAGATATTACAAAAATGATTTCTTAAATTATTCCTTGAGCTGATCTCTACAACATATTCCACGCATGGACATTAACTGTAGCTGGCTCACAGAACTGACTGAAATTACATTTAGCAATAAAAGTTAATGGATCAGAAGCAAGATGAAGAAAGTATATGTTTTATAGATGTACATTGTCCTTGTACAGAAACAAATACCAACTTAACATTACTGCATCAATATAAAGTTGGATGCAGAGATTTATTTTATGTGGAGTTATTCTGACCTACCTACATTTAAAAATAAACATATTAGCACATATTTAAAGCCAAAGTTGTTGGTGGTGACACTTTACATAGTGAGACTCTATACAAACACAAACACACTACTGCGCTGAAACAGACAGCTGCAGACCTACTTACCTAAACACCCATCTGCCCAAACACACACAAACATTCACAGAGGATAAAAAGACTCACACACACCAGATCGTTGCCATTTTCTTCCCACCTCCTGGCTGCTCTCTCTCTGCCCCAGGTGTCCTCTGCACTGGTCTTTGCTGTCTTTTGTCCGCTAAGTACCAGTTTACAATATTGATGAGGCCTGGAGGTCCAACCAGCAGCAGGACACACAGTCTGGGGGGCTTCTTACACAGTAAGTGTGTTAGAGTGGTTTGTGTATTTAAAGACTGTACGTGTTGGGGGTTATGATGTGTGTGTTCATGTGTGATGCGGACTTTTACAGTTGATAAGTAGTAGGACGCTGACACATTTTAGCTTTGTACTCCAGCACATCAAATTCTTAATAATGGAACGATACAGCCATATTTACAATCAGTCTCTTAATCTCAAGGGGGTTACCAACATATTGAATAAATTGAAATAAGCTTAAAGCCATTACATTTAATATTTGTTTGCAACCAAAAAAACTTACCATCTACCATTAATTTATGTCTTTAAGCTTTATAATTGGGGGTAAACACTTTTATAACCTATAGTAAAATGTTTTGAAACCCACAGTTTTAGTTGTGCCAGATCTGGTCACTGATGATTGGAGTTCCAAGGAAAATATCTCATGCTCATACATGCCGCAACACAGAGGGAGATCGTTTTATCACCTGGTCTAAGATTAATATCAGTGTGACCATCAGGTCTGAAAACACACAGCCGTTTATTTACAGGAACTTCCACAGGTGTTGTTTGTTGTGGGTCTCATCTGCAAGGACAATTTTTTACATTAGTGTTTTTTTTCTTAAAAAACAGACAAAATGTCGTCATCATATCATTTCATTTATCAATCAGCAACAGCAGCTACAGTTGGTGCAGCTGCACAGCTGTGAGGCTCATGTTTTTATGAACATGTCACACCAGCTTGAGCTGCTCCAAGTCAGTTTTAGAAATTATTTTAAGTTTTTATTGTCAATGGTCTGACTTATGGTTATAATACAGAGCTACAGGTGTGCTTAGTCATACTCCCTGTGCTGAGAGAGATTATGTTTGTGTATGATCATGTTTCCCATGTTTATCATCTTATTTTACCATTTCTGCATGCAAACAAAGCTACTTAGCATTGAACACAAAGTACAGCTGAGCCTGATGACAATGTCATTAATTTAAAGGTAATTGGTCAGAAACATAAAGTATTGGATACATTTTGACCCAATGGTGGCACTAGCTAAAAAGTCATGGAATCAACAAGTTGATTACAGGTTTGAGGGGTGCGTTTGATATCTGTACAATGTGTCGTGGCAATCTATCCAACAGTTAACTTCACAGTGGCACTAGAGGAAGAGTCATGGGATTACCAAAGTTAGTTTGATTAATCCTCTGGTGACCATGATTTACTGTACACAATTTCATGACAATCCAATGTTGCTGTTTAGATGTTAGATGTTTCACTCTCACAAAAAGTAGTGGACCAACTAACCAACTGGCCAGCCCGCAGACCGATACTTGCATGGCTGTCATGTCACCGTCACTCTGGTTAGTCCATAGAGCACAACCTAAATTTAATGGGGACTGTAGAAAGTAATTCCAATAACCAAACCTTGATGTTGAAACCTTGACATTTAAACACTGTGCAAGATACCACCAGAAGTAAGTAAGAAAATGTGTTTTTGTTATTTGGATAAATTAGCTTTTTAATTGTATTGTGAAACACTGCATAAAAATTTTAAGGAAGTGTATTTTTTTAAAAGTGTATTATTCAAAAAGCAAAACTAAGAAGACAGATTTATGGCCATCACTTGGCAGCAACAATACCTCTTACTTGTAAGTCTTGCTCTTTCCTTTAAAAACAAATTGACAAGGCGAAGTGAAGTCTGTGATGTAGCTCATTGGATGTTAAGAACACAACCTGAGGGTCTTCCACGCAGCAATTACCACCTCTCACCCTCTCTCTCTGCTATCTGTTTGGTGTGGTCTCGGTTTAAATTTATCCAGGATCAAAAGATCAGACGAATTAAACAGCAACGCAATCTCTCAGCGCGAGCTGTCATACAATACAGCAGCGCAGTCAAGACTTTTATAGCCTCGGGTCAAACACACAATTCATGAATGCCTGTAGAGCAAACACGCAGGATTAAAGGCTTCTCTCAGAATGTAGTATCTGCTGTATAGATTTTTTTTATTATTCTCTGTTGTATTACATTTAAAAATGGGTTTACAGATTAGATTTATCTCATACTCCATGTCAGTCACCATCTTCCACTGCAGAATAGAAGTCACTGTTGTATGTTTGGGATTCCAAAAAGCTTTTAATTTCTTTAATGAAATAAATAAACTCACAAAACTAACCTTTACTGCATCTACTCCCTCTGACTTAGTTCTTTCTTTTTCATTCACATTACTGTGATCTCTGACCCTTCACCTCCTCTGTGCGGTTTTTCTCAGATAGCTTATATGTTTAGAGTCAGCTAAACATAAATAACTGCAATCTCTAAAAACATACATTGTGTTTTGTGAACGAGGAATTCCTTCAATAAGTGGCATTCCCCTTGAAAGTTCTGGCTCAGGTGTTATATCGCCTCATCCCATCCGACTGCACTTCAAATAATCTGGAAGGCAGTGCAATGGTGAACACTTTTCTATGAGTGTGTGTGTGTGTTTGTGTGTGTGTGTCTAGGGGGATAGGGACATTTTACAACAGATGAAGTGTGAAATTAAAATGTTTTCCAGTCGGGTTTGTGTGCGTCACTGACCTTGTCTCGATGTGTGATCGCTCCAACAGCCTTGTCAAAATTCAAATATGTATTTAAATCTCAGAATATTCTAATGACACATGAAGGCCACACCGCCCTTCACATGTAATTCAAATGACAAAAAGTCTCTCACTTCCACTTTTTGTGTTTTGTACTGAATATTAAAGAAATTAACTTAATGTAACTAAGAAATGTTTCTGACACTTGCCAGGCCAGCCAGGATAAAGTAAATAAAGAGGTAGGTTCAGGTTGTATTTACTGATAAGGTTTCCTCTTTCACCTCAAAGTGGTCCAGATTCATCCTCCATACATTTCCTCCATGCTGCTGGACAGACTTTCCTTGGCTGTTCATAAACTATTCAAAACATGACTGCAGCCTGTGAAGTCACTTCTCAGCCTTTGACACCATTATCCTTCTTTTAGCAACACGCCACCCTCAGCACACATGATGTCATTTTAGGTAATCGCCACGAAGAAAGACGTCATCATGGCTGAAGTCAAGTTTCTATTTTAAAGTATTTTAAATGTTTAATTTTGTTTTTGTGTCTTTTATTATTATGTAATGCCTTTTTTTATTAAATGTCTTTATTCTTTATATTATTAAATGTCTTCTTTATTTAGGAGATATTTAATAGTAATAATAATAATGATAAAGTTCAATTGAAATCTTGGATTGCTAATGTACTGCTAGTGTTGCTGAAATGATGAGTCACATAGTGCAGAAAACATGATGAGTCATAGTGGAAAAGAAAAATCATGAGTCACAAACAATATGTAAATGTTTCGGTTGTTGAAGCCATGAAAAAATGTTATCACCTATTTTGTTACACTGCAAAAACTGAGCTCTCAAAACAAGAAAAAAAGCATTAAAATTGGGGAAAATTACTTAAAATAAGCAGAATTATCTGCCAACAGAACGAGAATATTTCACTTGCTACTTAAGGCCAAAAAACTTTAAAAAGTGAAATTCTCTGACATAAAAACCGCCTGGTAAGAAAAAATATCTTGTCAGACAAAAACAAGTATATTTTGCGTTCAATTAAGATAATTTATCTGACTAAGATTTTAGTTTTTGCAGTGTAAAGGACTTAAAGTCACTGTTTCTAACTGTTGTTGACTTTGGTGTTGTGAAAATTAAGGTGAGCTAGTGTGTCATTCTAAGTGAAGGTCTCAGAAAAGTCTTACACAGCATGTTTAATTAAGCTCGGCCTACGGAGAACATAGCTTCAGGATGTAAACACAAAACTCTGAAGAATCCCTCTTGGTCCACAATATTTATTTCTCTGCTTTCCCATAGTTTCTATGATCTTTCCCTACAAGGTCATCTTTATCTGGCCTAAATCAGAGCAGTCCATCTGCCGAATGTTAGACTCAAATGCATTACCTGAGGTGTCATGCATTGCATTCTTAGCGGAGACAGTGAGTCTGTAAACATATGAGACTCCTAGAAAACGTTGTTATCTGCTAGCCTTGAGCCTGAACTACAGTGTCTCCTATCAGCCCAGCTGTCGTCACGTGACAGGGAGAGAGACAGAGGCAAAGAACTGTACGAAAGGAGTCAACGATTAGTCTACTTCATCATACTTCGTAATTAGCCATCTGTCCAACTTGCCACATGGATTATATTCATCCTTATGAATGTCAGTTTAGCAGGCTCCTCAGAAAACAAGAGAGTAACTGCAAGTGATGAATATCCAAACCACTTTAGTCTGAACCAGACGACCTGGTGTAGACACACTAGATCAATTATGATTTCCACAGGGGTATGTGCTGGATTTTTACTCTACAAAACAAACGTTGTAAATTTAACATGGCTGCTATCGCTTTAGGTCTGCCCCCAACAGGTCTAATCGTATGCTTGGGGAAATTTCTCCAAAGGATGGGAAACATATCAAATATTTACTGTCGGGTGCTAGCTACCAGTGACATACACTGCATAAATTTAACATGGCCGCCGCAGAGACAAAAGGCAGGACTGTGAGACGCACGCTTCCTGGAGTGTAAACTTAGAGAGACAGGGGTCCTGGTTGGGATATGAAACAACGGATATAAAAGAGAGTAGAGGGCTGCAGTGCCGCTTTTTAATCTCTGCTGTTTTGCTTTTAGCAGGAAGTTGAGCAGAGTGTCTGTGAGTGTGTGCAGCCACTTGCATGCGACCACGTTTGTTTGTGCACGGTTGTGTTAATGCAGCTCCTTGCACGCATGCATTTCTTTTGTGAGTATGTGTGTGTGTGTGTGTGTGTGTGTGTGTGTGTGTGTGTGTGTGTGTGTGTGTGTGTGTGCGGTGCCCTTGCATGTGTGTGAGTGTGTTTTTGCTTTAAATTACGGGTGCTGTTTGTTGAGTGGTCCAGTGGAGCGCACAGTGACAGATGATGTAAATTATTAATTGCAGTCTTTCCTGTAG
Organism: Lepomis gibbosus; assembly: GCA_029875015.1. Lineage (NCBI taxonomy): Eukaryota > Metazoa > Chordata > Actinopteri > Centrarchiformes > Centrarchidae > Lepomis > Lepomis gibbosus. The sequence goes on along the minus strand of JAPMOB010216121.1, from coordinate 26,517 downwards.
CGAGTGTGGTGGGCCTTGTCCTCCTTCTCTCTCGTCTTTCTCCTTCCCTTGGTCGTTCTCTTTGTGTCTCTCTCTCCCTACCCACCCTGCAGTCTTTCTTTCTTTGGATCAGGTCTTTCTCCTGAACATCAACCTCATTTCTACGTCCAAGCTGCTCACCACTTTTCGCATTTGTATCTGCTCTTTTCCCATCCCTTATTCGCTTTCCATGCAAATCTTCTCTTTTATGCCACTGTGAAACAGATCCAGGATGAATGCATTCACATAGACATACATAATCTCCATCTCTTCCTGTTCATGTGCTTTATGTTGCGTGTCTCCGACATGGTTGTTTGACCTTTCAGCATCCCGTACAACTCATTTCCGTGCTGTGACACAGCTACTGTGACTGTTTAAATAGAAACCTCCAATGCAGGCAGACGGGTGGAATTATAAGGACAAGCTGCAGCATGTATTTTACTTGCTTTTTTGTATTTGGTGGATAAATCAGCGAGGGTCAGAAACTTGCTTGAATAAAGCAATGAATACTTTTACAGACTTCCTCCTGCTACCTGCTGCCCATTGCATTGTTGTTGACAGTGAGCCAGTAAGTTAGCACAAAGTACAACACACTCTCATTCCCACTTTGTCACATGTGAACGCTTGGACACCCTGGGTGTCGCTTTAGCGTCTTTTTCTACTTTTAATGCTCTGTGGTTAAGTTAGCAACAATAAATATGCAACGTCCGGTTAGACTTTCAAAAAAAACAAAAGTTGTTAATGTTGCAAAATGCCGCAATTTTGAAACAGCGTGTTCTCAGCGTTGTGAAACATCGCAATTTGGTTGGTTGGTTTAGGCAACTAAAGAACTTGGTTAGGTGTGGGAAAAGATCATGGTTTGGGTTAAAATAACTATGTTACTTACGTAAGTTACATAACTTAAATAAAAACATTTGATGCTGATTTTTGGTTTCACATGGTAAACAGACACTGGCCTTCTGGTTGAAAGTCCAGTTTCTGGACCACCATCCACCCAAACCACCTCCTTACTCTGACTTTTCTGTTAAATATCCTACCCCTAACTTTTGCATTAAAGAAAGGATGGTACAGGGCTTTCTCCAGTGCTTTCAACTATGAGCTAAGGGGCTCCGCAGTGTGTTACAAACTGATGCCAAGGGGTCTTGATCAAGCATCCGTATGTGACAACTTGGGAGTGGCTACAGCAAAGACACTTTCTCAAACTTGCTCCCAATTGGTTACCTTTTCCCACCATGACTGGTTTTTGAAGTCAGTTGTGACTTGATGCACCAAGCTGACAGTTTTCCGTCACTGTTCGGCCATCATGTCTGTGGCCATCAGCTGTATTATTTGTGGCGTGTCTAACACTGTAGCTCTATAGGCTGCCCAACAGCTGTTTCAGCCTGTTAAATCTGTGTTAATTGGCAGTGGATTAAAGAGTTGTGGATCAGTAATTTCACCCATCTTGTGCAAAATTCTTGTACTTTTAGCTTGTTTCCTCTTCAACAAGAGGAAAGGCAAACTTTAGCAAAACTTTACAGTGTCGATTACAGATGTCCTAGTGTATCAGGACCCTCAAGGCTGCTATACTTTGCAGGATTTTTGGCCTAAAAGTTTAAGTAAAACATGTGAAACTTGGGCATGCTAGTCATACTGTAGTAGTCCATAGCTGCTACTTGAATAAAGTCATGAAATCAAAGTAGCGGAAAATGTTTAAGCGGAAAATTGAAAATGGTGCCCTACTAGGGGCAGATGCTCCACTTAACCTCCACGTGCATGACAGCATCAGTCTGTCTGAGGAGGAACAGTGGATGATGCAGCAGAGAGCGACATGATTCATCTGAATTTTTTTTTTCACCCTAAAATGGAAGATGGGTGAGCGACTATAGTCTGCCTCTCACCTCACTCACACACACACAACACACTCTAAAACTCTCCGCTTCACCTTTCAAATGCAGAAAAAAACAAACACTTTTCATCCCCCCCCCCGTGATGCACCCTGAGCTGCCAGCTCAGGGTGCATCACGCATCTCGCACATCGAAAGGCTGCAGCTGCCCTCTGAGTGCCACAACGTGTTCGTTTCCCTACCTGCAAATGGCCTCCACTCTCACACACACACTCCTGAAGCCACCCTGTCTGGACCAGCAGAAATACGTTCGTGTGTGTGTGCTCATCATGTGTGTTTCAAATGGTGACAACATACCTGCTGACACTATAAAGCAGGATGAAAGTAAAAGAAAAAAAATTACCTCACTGCAAAAATGTAATGTTTCATTAATATTTCACTGATCTGAGTCTCGCCATGGATGTCTCCCAGCATGCACTGGGTGTTTTAAAAACTGTCCTTATAGTCATGTTAATTAGCCCCTCTAATCATGTGTCATCCTTGCGTCTATTCTGAATCCAAATAATTCATTTACACCAAAGTATTGTTGTAAATTGTTTTCCATCACAGAAGATGAAATCTACTGTACATCACATAACTTCCAGCCTACTTCCAAAAATATGGGATTTTGTTACCCTGAACCAGGCAGTTCCTGATTGACATGCTATTTATTAGCTTTACCATGTGTGATCTATTGTTGACTCATGAAAAAGGTGGATCTCCAATTTTATTTAATATATTTTTCAACTGAAATTATAATTCATCTTTGCTATAAAATTATTACATATGTCTTTAGTTTTTGTTTTAATTAATTTTGTTGATTTTGAAAACTGAAGTAGAAAACAGAATTAATCACATCAAATGTTGTGTTTTTTTTCATCAATTGAAAGCCCTGTTTTAAAGCAACACTCTATAGTGCTATCATGTATTTTTGTAATGTATTTTTTATCATTCTTCCATTTCCCAAATCAAAAATTTATCTCAAGCATCCTGCCTCTCTGTCTGACTTTGGCCCCGGGGGGGTAGGAGAAGGGTTTAGGTCCGCCCAAGTCTGGTGGGGCAGAGGAAGTGGACACCCTTACTTTATGACCTCCCCACACCTCTTCTGGTGGGTGGCATGAGCACCCTATCCTTTCCTGTTTACTTTTTTATGAGGCCACTCAGCTCGGTGGCCTTGCCGATCTCCTTCTCCTCAGCTCGTATAGTCCGTATTCCTCTGTCCAGCTTTTTATTTCATTGCCCAACTTCAACCTCCTCCCTGCTCCATCCACCTGCCAAAAAAAAACCCAAACTAAATGTACACATTGTGACGTACATCCAGAATGTAAACGGGGAGCCAAGCTCCCCTAAAAATATAACAGGATGCCAGAGGGAACAATCAGCGACCTGTACTCTCCACTGTCCCACTCCCTCTCCGGTGTGAGTTGTGTTGCTACTAGTACGACCAACACGCTGTGAACGGATCACAATCGTTCCCTCTGGCTGGATGAATATTACACATGATCCAAGCACTACCCCAGCTGGGGGATCTCTGCAGTGCCAATGCAATTTTCTAAATTCTTAACTCTCACGGAATAAAGAAAGGTCCCCCCCTGGGAAAAACAGGGAGTTCCCTGCGACAACTATGGTACAGTTTGCACACTGAGTACATCCTAGTAGTTTGCACATGTCACAGCTTTTCTCAGATTCACCTCATCAGTAGACTTCATTGAGAGACCAAGTGTCCCTCTTATTTGGTGTAACGTATCATTTTATTAAACTAAAGCAAAATAATTAATTGTCTATATTTGTTTTAATGTTTAACAAGATACATTGGTTTTATATCTTGTTACTTTAACTTGCTTATGTGATTGTCAGGATCAGGAAGAGTGCAAAGCAGGAGACAGCCCAAATTCAAGATACTGGAGAGCAGAGGTTCACTTCAGGGATTTTAATCCAACAAAAGGAACAGAGCTTACAGGTAGTGATGACTGGCAAAATCTAAAAACGACAGGTAACTCTGAAGCAGGCAGGACACACATCTCACGACAATGACCGGACACAAATTAACAAAACTGGCAAACATATATACAGGAACTAATGAGCAGGGCGGGAGCAACGCAGGTGACAAAGATCAGACTAATGAGACAGACATGCAGGCAGAGTGAACAACATGGGGGACAGGCAGACAGGCAGGCAGAGGGATTAGTGTGGGAATCGACGGAACACAGGTTACTGAACGCAAGACCAGAACCCAACCCCAGACTATAACAGAATAAACCATGTAAACACACAAACACTGATCAACAGTTTGTAAATTGTAGTGTGCTTCCTCTACCTGATCTGTCTGCTTGTGTGTAGTTGTGTTTTGGTATTTTCCTTCTTTTTGATCTGTTCCATTTTAGTTTCATGTTCTGTCTGTTCAGCGTCTGTATTCCTGTAATGATCAAACTAATTCTAAACTAAACAGAACAGCTAGTTAGCAACAAATCAAACAAGGACCGACTAATAAGACAGAAGGATAAAGTAGACAAAATAACAGACCCACACCAACCACCTCCACAACCACAGACTGAAGATAACTGTGCAGAACAGATTAACAGTATGATCATAACCAAACAGACAACAAATCAGGCAGAGCTCACAAGAAACACAGGGCTGAAACCCAAAACACAGACTAAGTAACAGATAACCGAACCCGAACTGACCAATAAACAAAACTCACTGAGCACTAAATTAGACAGAGAAGAGAGGCTGGAGAAGAAAACAGACAGACAGGATTGTGACGGTGATTTGTTCAGTGTACAGCTAACACATAACATAACACATAACATCAACCTTGTTAATTGAGTGGAGTGTTTGTGTAAATAAATGTTTATAACACATGTTGAATGCATTTGGTTTACTCTCTTTTCAAACAAGAGAATACAAATTATGTACCTGGATCATCCACTGCATCTTGCATATCTGTGTCCCCCTCCACCTCCGCCACTACTCAGGAGGGTTTCGCTCATCAAGGTAGTTTGAGCTCAGGTGTCTCCTTTCCTCTGGTGCACAAACACTCTCACGTTTTGTCGCCTGCAGCCTTTGCAACTCACTGTTTGTAACATTCCTCCCTTCAATATTTAAAATGCATTTGCTGACCAAATAATTCAGAATACATCTGTATGTGGTTGATTAAACCTGGTTTTAGTGAAGAATAGTACCACTAATGAAGGTTCATTAATTTCATTTGAAGCAGCAACGAAAGTAAAGGTTGGTTTGCTTTCGCACTAACTTTACACAGCTACATTATGTCTGAAAGTGATCAGCAAAAAGTAAAATGAGGCAGATATGGGACAGGAACATAGGAGAGGCTTCTAAAAACAGAACTTTTTCTCTGGTCTCCAGCACAGACACACATGAGTTTAGCTGCTGAGTACACAGCTAAGGGGAGCAATCCCTTGGTCTACTCTGTGTGGCTAACCGCTGCTGGGTGGGGCACTGCACGGCTGAAACGGACCAACGTGGGTATATGGAAAAACCCTCAAAGACTCTTTGATTAAGGTTAGGGTTGAGATTGTCAACTTATCCATTGTAAAACTGTGTGGAATTGCACTGCATCTGTTGCACTGCGACATCCAGAAACTTTAATTTGCTAAAAAAACTTTCCAAGACCTTCTGAAAAATTACTATCTTCTGGCTCTACATCTCCTACATCTTCCTGCTCCTCCCGGAGTCTCTCCATCCATCCAGCGCTTATGAAAAAGAAAACAGAACTAAACAAAAACAAAATGGAAAACAACGATTTGATGGAGAAAACAAAATTCCAAGGTTGCTCAGTGGTTCTACAAACTGTATCATCCATGAGGATGGGTGATTGATTTTACATCCTGAAAAAGGCAGCACTGTGGAGCAGTTGCAGTAGACCTGAATCTACGATTGTATCTCAGTGTGTGGTTGTTTTTTGTGTGTGTTTGTGCATAAAGATAAACTGTAGCCAGGGACATATTTTCCAGTGTAGGCTGAAAATGTGTTTGGATTCTTGCTGAGTCTTATTTGTTTTTGTATGCATGATGATATTTGAGAATATGGACTTGTGTGTGTGTGTTCCACATTTGATCCTTTTTGTTTCCTAAAATCAACGTGGCTGCGCAGAATTTAAAGGGAAAGAAATGCCACAGTGGGTCAACAGAAACTGAACATTATAATCTTTATCTTTGGGTAGCAGCTTAACAGGGCTGTTACATTATGTTGTAGTAGTAGTTTTTTTATGTGTACCTAATAAACTGGCAAATGAGTAGCCACTAGTATGTGGTTTTGTAGCAATTTTGCGGAACTTCAGATTGCTGGAACATAAATAGGCAGGCACTAGTTTGCTATTTGACGCCACCATGCTTTGTGCTCTTAGAAATTACATTCATCAAATAGTTTACTTGTGCTGTAGTTTCATCATCATCACAATATGTACACACTCAATAAACACAATGCAAAAGACTGCCTGACATCCAATGAATAAGAATAAAAATAGGGATGGATACTGAAACCCAGAATTTTACAGGCCCCGGGGCTAAAGCCCATAATATTTATTTTCACGCAGGAGTCTGTTCCTCTTTCTGTATCAGGGCTAAGCTCGGCTAATAGTGAATTGTTATTAAAATTAAAGTTAACTTTTTATTTGCCACACACCGTAAAATTTGTCAAGTTCTTGTAAACTTAGCCGCTGGCTGACAAACCAGTCGCTCTTGCAGCTATACCTGGAAGCAGTGAAAAACAGCAGCAGAGAGAGGAGGACAGAGGACAGGCGGAAGGACCGATACAGTATGATGAGTTTTTCCATCCATCCATCCATCCATCCATCCATCCATCGTCAACCGCTTATCCTGCGTACAGGGTCACAGGGGGCTGGAGCCAATCCCAGCTTTAATCGGGCGAAAGGCGGGGTACACCCTGGACAGGTTGCCAGTCCATCGCCATTAGATGTTTTGAAACCTTAAAAATAATAAATGAGAAATGATCCTCATGTCATGCAGGCCTAATGTTTACCATAAATTGTTATTATGTTATTTTCAAAACATTTGATCATTTACAGGCAAATAAACTTTTATGCTTTTAGCTTTTAATGGTTCAGTGCGTAGAAGAAGCTACGGTGGCTGACACTCTGTTGGCTCTTGGGCTAAATATACTTATACTTACCTACTTAATACTTGTGGTCTCTTGTTTGTCCATATTTCACTTATCTTCTTACTTCTGACAAACCAGATGACTACACCTAATACTACTACTACGTCTTTTTCTTTGTACGTATTCAACAAACTGATGAAACTCCCTCTGTAAAGCAGTTTGTCCGTTTAGGCTACTGTAGAAACATGATGCCGCAACATTGGGACTTCCATGTAAGGGGACCCTTAGTGTATGTAGATAGAAATGGCTTGTTCTAATAAAAACATAACGGCCCATTATGTAAGGTCTTTATACACCACTGAAAACATATCTTATATTGCATTTCTGACAATAGAGCCTTCTAAATATTGCACACTGGACCTTTAAGTTATCCTTGTTTCAATTAAGGGCTCCAAGGTCCCGTGTAATAAGCACACTTAGATTTTAAAAAGTTGTTCGTCCACAACGAGTCAAATTGAGCTGATTTTCTCTGTGATGTTAATAAAGGGGAAAATACGCACCCAAACATTATCATACTTTTGCACACCTACACAAGTGCACACACAAACACTGATAGACTCAAACAGACAGAGAGAAGAGCAGAGTGTCTATTGATTTCTGGATGAACATCGATCACATGCACAATTAATTGTTCTTTGAGGCGTAGCGGCTCTGATCATCATCCAACTTCAGGTCGAGATCAATACAGAGACGAGAGGGTGGAGAACTGTGGGGGTACAAAAAATGTAAAACCTTGTTTTTCATTCAGGGAAGAAGAGCAATATTTCATATACTGAAAGTAACCCCTGGGAAAAAGAAGCATGCTGATCTTTTACCAAAACGTAAAAATACTGCATTACACGTAAGGTATTCAGAATATTTCTGAAGTTGCACATTAACAAGGAATTACCACAGCCAGTGATCTAACAAGATGACCTGGAAGATCATGTTCTCACCAGGTGTTATGTGGGGTTTCCCCTCATTGATGCCACATAACAAGCTGCACTGTCCAATAAATGCTGCTATAACTAATGAAGGTCTATGGCTGTGTTTGAAATCACTCTCTACAGTACAGTTTCCAAATTCTGAAATTCTGGCCTGCGTTGGGCCATTCCAACAATGGAACAAAAAAGTGGGCATGTTATGTATTTTCTGCAAGCAGCGTCACGATGCAAAACCTCACATTTTATAGAAAATTCCAGTTGTGTGACTACACATGTATCTGATGATGCAAAATGACAATGTTTGGTAATTTAAGTTTGAAAGTGTAGCCGGACATTGCATATTCATTGTTGCTCACTTGACAACGGAGCCCTGCGTGTCCAACTTGATTGTTGCGGTCTAAAATGCCTGAATTTGCGGCAGCTTTTCTAAAAAATTGTGGTAAAAGTTGTGATGTTTTGGGGCATTTTTAGAGGGAAGTGGGGAATTAAGAGAACTGCAAATGTAGATTTTGACCAAGCGTCCATATGTGAAAAGTTGGGAGTGAGAATGTGTTGCCTTGTTATTACCAGGTGGTGTATATTTTGTGTCAGAGTTTGTATCTTGTAGTGTGTGTTTGCATGATGCTCAGTAGTGTGTCGTGTATTTCCATGCAGGATGTCTGCTAGAGAGATTTTGCCTGTGTGTAATAGTATGCATCGTATGTGTGTGTGTCGTTTCCTCAGCAGTAGTGTGTATTGCTACACTGTGTTGTATTGATTAGTTAGCACACTGTTGTCTCTCCCTATTCCAGCTAAATGGGAAATTAAAGCTAACTGTCACACAATTCTGCACTGAAAGTCCATCAATAATTCAGCACTCCCCCTGGTTGACTCTGGTTCATACACAAATGCACACACACATACACACTTCATAATGAAAACACACACATACACACTCTATAATGAAGACGATGCACAAGCTGAATAAAACAGTCTAATAATACAGCAGACAAATAAAAAGAGGAAGACTGAAATACAAATATTCGGAAACACGCATTCATACACATACATTAAGGCATTAAAAAATACAGACACAGCCCGTTCTTAGGTGAATTAAGTCTACGTTTTAGTTCTTTGTCAGGTAAAGTTCATTACTTGAAGGTGTAAGGACTCAATTGGCATTAATTTAATACCAATAGTATCCAGGATTCTTTGGTTTCCCCCAAGTCTGGGGGGAAACCATGTTGTGATCAATATATCACTGTAAGAAAAAACATTGTTATAAATATTGTAATCCCATTAATAATAAAAATAATGATAATTACAAGTATCACCAAGTCCTAACTAACCTTCAGGGGAAAAATGCAGATATGTTATTATCAAATTGCAAAGAACACATTTATTGAGTGACTCTATTGTTTAGAGTCAGTCAGTAACGAAATTGTTCACAAAAGACGAGATGCCATCAAAATGTCAGAGTCAGGCTCCCAAAATCAGGATCTGTGGAGAAAAACTCACCGCACAGGAGGAGACTGGCAGCTCTGCTGGTCAGACATTACCAGAAGTTAGGTTAAAGTTCACAAGTTAGGCTCCTGTTTTAACATGCTGTCGATCGCATCAATTACTCAGATTAGATCAGCTAATTTTAGAGATGAACGCAGCCACTTATTGCTTGTTGAGGAGGTAAGAACAAAACTATACAAAGCAAATCAAAAGACAACCTTAACACAGCATTAAACTTAACAAGTGGAGCCTCCAGGGCAAAGGAGATCGTAGCAGAGTGGTTGTGAAGACAGACATATCGAGTGTAATTCAAACACGGCCAGAAGTCAGAATTGAAATCTATCCAGAATACCACTGAGATGTAAAAACAGTGGCTCATAGCAAAGCCATAGATCTTAAGCTGATGCTTATTTTCAGCTCTTGGCTTGAATGGCAGCGTGCACTTAAAAACCCAGAGAAACACAACGAAGCGAGAGACAGTGAGAAATAAGAATCCCAATACCCCCCTCTCCATAAACTGAGTGAAAACCAAACCAAATCTCCAATGACTTTCTGTGATATTCAAATACTACCCCCAGCTGAACTCACCAGGGAGGGAAAGAGGGATGGATGATGGAGTGAAGGATGGCAGAGTGATTGGACGATACAGGAATTAAAAGAAAACATGGCAGGATGATATGGATGATGATGATGTTAGCGACGGGACGTCGTGCCTCTGTCAGTGGGGACGGAGGCAGCATGAGACGTGATCGATGCTTACAAATCATCTATAAAAGACAAGTGAAACACGGAGAATTGGACGGAGAGATGGGGACTGAAAGAGGAGAGAGGCAGAAAGACGACAGGAAGTGAGGGGATGGATACGGGGAGACAGAGATGCACACTGAGTGAGATGAAATCCTAATAATCATCTCTTCAACTCATCTCCCTTTTGCAACAAATCTCTCTCCTCACCCCTCCCTCCTTAGTTCGTTACTTCCCCTTCCCCTCTCTCCATCTCCATCTCCATCTCTCTCCCTCCACCGGCTTCCAGCTTCAGAGGCGAAGCTCCATCTGATCAATAATGGATGCTGCTGTCTCCTACACTGCTGGAGAAGGGCCGGTACATTAGGTAATGCAGGGGCTACATTTAACTGGATGGGCTTGTTAATGCGTCCCGCTGGGGAAACACCCTCCCAACGCCACCCCTCCTCGTACCCCACCCCCCACCCTCTTCAAACACACATACACGTGCACATACTAACTCACCCATCCATCCACCCCGCCTGCACCCTCACCCGCCACCACGCAATGCAACTTTTTCCATGGAGGGAGGAACAGGAGGAGGAGTTGAGGCAGCGCTTTCGGATGGTGTATATGAGCATGCTCCACGTTGGTGTAGCAACACTGCTGGATGGTAAGAAGGGTTGTATATGTGTTTTAGTGGGGGCTAGGTAGGGTTAGATGGTGCTCTAAGGTTACTGTTCAGCCTAATTTCTTATTTTGTAAGGAATTGCCCTTCTTATCCCAAAATCACTATATTCCGCTTGTCAAAAGCCTTGGAGATCCTTTGGGTCTTCAAAAGCTAAACTTAATATTGTGATCAAAATATTTAATCACAATATAACACACACAAATTACGGTGGGTCATATCAGATTGAATATCAGCTATAAGAGAGGTCTCGATACTTTTATATGTGACCAAAGAGTCTACAGCCAAACTGACTCTGTGAGGCTGTAATGTCCATTGTAAAGAGGATCCTGCTAGAGGAAAAGTCAGAGGAAGGCATTAATATTCTCCCTCTGGGGATCATGAATGTCCACTTTATCTCCCCTTAGGTGATTTATTGCTGCCTCGGGGTGCCTTACCCTGTGTCCTTCTGCCTTGTTTGGATTCTCTCATTGTTGTCTATACATGTCAGAAACATAACACTAAGCTTTAACGTGTTTCTCTGTTTTGATTGCTTTATTCTGTGCCTTCATCGCTCATCGTGCCGTGTTGCACCAGAGACTCCAGAGGATTTATATTTATGCAATATGCATGCAGTTGTTAGGATGCATCATGTCTGCGAGTGCTGCACAGGAAATATTGTGTTAGAATATGTGAATCAGTCATGATGGACCTTTAGTTCTGTATTTAAGATGCAAATTAAAGCAGGAAAGTGGTTATACCAATTTATTAGGACAAACCCTCTCATCCAAAGCACCAGGCCATTCAGTAATAGAATTTTAGTGAGAAATAAAACTGATCCAGTGTTGCAAGGCAAAAAAACCCTCCAAATTTCTGAGCTGCATAAAGAAAGTGCATTGAATATTAGTCAAATTAAAATCTGTCCAGCCTCCAGACACTGGAGCCAGTCACCCATGTGTCGATGCCTGAAATAACTGCTCCCACTTCACAACTCTTATATTTAAAACCTCAAACAGTAACAAGAGGAGATTTTAAAATATCAAAAATCTTAAAAAATATGTGGCCGTATAGACCACACCAGCGTTCACCGAGCAGCTGGTGCTACACGTCCATAGAAAACTGACAGACTGAACTATGCACGGCTGTTTATTTTTTTAACAATTCAATATGAAGCAGCACAATTTCATTTGAGTACCATATGGGTCAAATTTATGGTGACTGAACTGGAGAATACTGCGCAGTTTTGTGATTTAAAATGATAAAATGGGTGTATTTTTACATAAAAAAAATCTCTCCATGTGCAGATTTACGCTTGAGGTCTCTGCTCCACATCTTCTCGTCACTTTTCTCTATTTGAGAGGCCCTCACTGGCCCCTCTCAGCCTCTCATAGCCCCAGATGAAAATCATGATTGGTCCTCTGTGGGAATTTTAAAGGGCCCTCAATTAGGTGCCCATGGAAGTGCCTGTTCATCCCCATTCTGCATTCGGGCGTCGACTGGGGTCCTGAACCCAAGCTCCACTCAGCTCTCTTTAGCGGGGTGGCTGGACTTGCCTCGCCAGGCGACGTGCATCATATGCAAAAGAGAGGCAGGGGAGCAGAGAGGCAATGAGAAAGAAAAAGAAATGAGAACCACTGTGGAGAGAACAGACTGTATTCATATGAACATTTAAAGAACGGTGTTGTGCTGAGAGAGAGCTGTGAAGTCAATTTTGGGTCAAATGTTTGTAAGCAAAACTAAAACTATAAATACAATTCATAAACTTAAAAGATTTGGTTTTGGTCCTAAATTAACTTTAACATCAAACCAAAAATACACAAAATCTCCGGGGCATTAAACCACAGCAGAGAACATAATCAGGCATTTAATTAAAAATTCTTTTGTTTTAACATCAGAGACGTTTTGTTCCCGATTTTATGAAACAATGCAAGTGGCGGCGATCCTGGACTACATCCTGGACTAAAACATCAATAAAAAACAATTTTCTTTAAAAAAATAAGTTTGCAAACTCGCTCCGGATTATGCTTTTTTTAAAATCAAATTTAAAATGATTTTGGACAGGAGAATATCTGCAGACATTTAGAGTCACAGTACTGTAGCTGTTTTGGTTATGTTTAGGCATCTAAAATGACTTGGGTAAGGTTTGAGAGAGAACATGGTCTAAGTTAAATGCTGACAAAAAGTGGCTGACGTAACGACACGTGAAGTGTTAACTTCTGTGTTAACTTCTTTACCTTAACTAAGTGTTTTAGTGTCCTTAACCTAACAACATGTGGGAAGCAGGACAAGATCCTCGGTCTCCGGTGTCAGAGTCCTATGAATTGTACGCCCAAACCTCACACTTACGGGGACAAAATACTGCCATTCAGTGGAATCAAAGCAAGAAATACTTTCCCTCCATTTGGCAAGGCAAACAAGTTGTGCGGCTGTTGGTGAATTAGTATACTGAAAAAATCCAGCTGATGCAAACACACCTATGAAATGTAATTTTTCAACCAAAGTCCATGAAGTTTTTTTGGAAACATGGAAACAGCTAATTTGATTGATCTAAAGAGCAAAGAAGAAAATGAGTGAGGAGGAAAACAAGAAAGAGATTGCAGATGGAGTAAGCAATGAGGAATAGAAACACAAGAGAGGGAGGAAGAGGAGGATTTAGTGTGGCCTCCCCCCTTCTGTCGGTGGTTAATGACTCTTGATGGGCAAGGGAAACATGAGGAGGAGGAGAGGTGAGGGGTGAGGAGGGGCAGCAGGTGTGACTGTCATAACCAATATCAGAAAGACACACACACACACACACCTTAACGTCCGTCTTGCCTCTTTTCATCATGGCCACTCATCCTCGCTCCTCCCTTCCTCCTGCACCTTTAGTCAGCCCCCTTCTCCTCTCCCTCCACCTCCTGTTTTTTCTGTTGCTTTTTTACTCTCTAACCTTTCCTTTCCCCCCCGCTCCTCGTCCTCACCTCATCCTTCATCCCTCACCTCCGTCCCCTCCTACTCATCTACTCTCCTTTTTTTCCCTGTCGCTACCCCACTTTCCACTCTCCTCTTTCCCCCTCGTCTCTAACCTCCCTCCATCATGCATCCGACCCACTCGCCCTCTCCTCTCCTTCTTTCATCCTTTCCTCCTCCGTCTATCCCTTTTCCATCCTGCCCTCCTCCGCCTCCCTCCCTCTGTTGCTCTTTCACCCTCTCCACACTTGTCGTCCCGATTATGTAGATGAGTGTTTGTGGCGGGGCCCTAAAAAGCAGATTAGGGCCAGGGAGCCTCTTGATTGTGACATGGCTATTCCACAGAGGCCAGCAGGAGGGCGGCATTAGCTCGTGCATGTGTGTGTGTGTGTGTGTGTGTGTGTGTGTGTGTGTGTGTGAGATTGTGTAGTCACCCTCCATCTCCATCTCGTGTGTTTTTTCCTCATTCCTAACATGGTGCTGGTGGTGTCTACATTGACGAGTGTGTGTTGCATGTGTGTGTCTGTATATGTTTGTGAATAAAAGTGTATGTGTATGTTTGTGTGTGTGTATAATTATATGCATGTTTCAATGTGGGAGTGTGTCTAAGCATGTGAAAGGGCAGGAGATGCAAGAGGCAAGCCACTTAGTGAAAGTCCATATGTAAGTGTGTCTCTGTGTTCAGTGTCCTGGGACAGGTCTTAATGGGGAGACGTGGCAGTTGGACACTGTACACGATTAAAGTGGCTCTACCGCCTGTTATGGGATGCACACACACACACACACACACACACACACACACACACACACACACACACACATACTGTATTTTCCATATGGTACAGTCCAATGAATACACTTAAGCCACACTTAATATCTAGTGTGAGGGTGCAGAATAAGGCATTTAAAACAGAAAATTCAGTTTTTGTTTTTCCCACCTGGATCTTATTTTTTGGCCATTATTCTTAAGACAATTCTTACGTCAATATTTTACCCACTAACTTAACAGCTGAGATCTACGAATGTGGCGGAAAAAAAAGAGTCCGGCAGTGAAGTTTATCAAGCAACAATCAGACAGGTTGTAAATAAATACCCTGCTTAGCTCTGCAGAAATGCTGGTTATAACAGGTGGAATAATAACCACTTCCTGCTTCTGTTGTAAATGTCTCAGCTTCCTCCAGGTCCAAGCAATGAATTTATTAATGATAAATTAAATAATAATAATTACAAAATAAGGCTAACTTATGAAATCTTTATTTAAAATGAGTGGTTCAACATATGGGGAGATATGCTTATTTATTTTCTTGCCATGTGTTGGAAATATTGATATCACTCTTGTTTGTCCATTTAATATGAAACTACAGCCAGCAGCGGCTTAGCTTAAAATTCACTTACCAGTACATCTAAAGCTCACTTATTAACACGTTCTTTTATGGGGGATTGTTGAAATCTCAACTGGTTGCCTGACAAATCTGCCATGCATGGGGTCAAAAACAAGTCTGTCTGGGCTTCTGTTTTTTTCCAGCCTCTCTCTCTGTCTCTCTCTTCATTTCTTCTTCTGACACGTTTCAACCTCTCTCTACCAGCTGCAGCACTGCCCTACTTTCAGATGTCTGCAGTCTTTGCATATGACAGCATGTTTAAAGAAAATTAATATTTCAGCTGGGAAAGAAACCAAGGCTTCCATCTGATGTGTTTATCTCTGCTCGTCACATGGTTAAGAGTGCAGAGTGAACGTACCAATACTGACACACCTTGTCTCTGAATTTCCAAGGCCTCTTTATATTTTATTTCACCAAATCACTGCGACAGGGAAAAGAAAAACCCAGATTTGTCAGCGATAAGATTAGAGGTGAAGTCACAGGCAATGATACCGCTGAACAAAGCTTAAATTTTTCAAAAAGACTCGGCCCATTAAATTTGCAAGTGCCCGTCTCATTTTGCAGACAATGTTTAAATATTGTAGCTGTTTTAATTCAGACGCCCTGACTGGTTCTTTGCCATCAACGATCTTGTTCCTGTAAAAAGACAAGTGGAGGAGAGAAGGGCAGTGTAATCTGTCTTTCCTCTGTGAATAATACTGTCTATCGTGTCTCATCCAAGTCTGTGGACAATACAAATATGAGAAACATTACCCATGCCATCTGAGACTGATTATAAAGCTGCAACATTCAACTGAAAAGCGCTGAAACGATTCATCAGTTAAATCGATTAATAAAATGCATTATAACGTTTAATCCAAATAAGAACAGTGTTTCGCACGGACACTTATTACTGTCACACATCGCGCTTACGCTGTGAAAACGACGGATTATGACGGAGCTGTTTGCAAAGTGGAGGAGGAGAGAGAAAAAAGCGAGGGACAAAGAATAAAGTATCCAAAGTGTGGGATTATTTCAAGCTAAAAGGAAACAACAACTCTGTAATGTTACCCGGACCACAGACAAGGTAACAGTAACAGCAAATTTAACATTTAATTGAAATCATGATTGATTGTTGAGTTGAAGCCAAAGTGAGCCTCAGTCCTCAGCTGTAAATCTGCACACGTGCATTTGTTGTTCTCCTTTTTGGGCGGTGAGTTGTAACCTCGCAGTCAGGAGTTAACTGGGTGTCGGGGAGTTGCACCTTCTAACTGACCTCCAGCTCTCTCTGTAAATCAGACAATCCCTGCTACCTGCGTGTGCTAATCCATCCTTTCACCCAGATTCTTTGTCTTTATAATCACCATCTTAATAATAACAAACAACAGCTGTTTTGTGTTTGGGATCAATCATTTCGCGTTTCAGATGTCGCGTGTATTTTCTTGACCAAACGTGGTTTGGAGACCAGCGTCAGGTGACAGAGCCGCTGTCAGCTCCTGTAGTGTGTGACCCCCTGTCACCAATCAGGTGGGAGCGGTGGCACCAAGCAAAAGTACTTCTTAAACGACCCATCTAGGCCTAATCTATATAAGCTTCGAAAACTAAAATCATAGTTAGCTGCAGCTCTACAACTGAATGTGCATAAAGAAAAAAAAAGGCTACGTTAAAAAGGCTATCTATATGTACAGCATTAGCCTGTGTCTGTCAATCCCTGGCTTTTAAATTATGTTTGGTCATTTTAACCGCCTGGTCAGTAATGGTGAGCACAGTCATTTTCTGAAACACAGAGAACGACGAGTGTTAATATGTCACAATGTGTCTATCTTATTTCCTATAAGTCACAATTTTTCACTCAATAAGCCCAAAGTTGCAGACCATGTCCTTCCTTCAGTCTGTAACCCTTTTATCTTTGCACTGGCAATGGTCCCCACTGTCACTCCTTGGTGAGCCTACAAACCTTTCCGCATTTTTTATTTTAAAATATGAATTTCTAAATATTTATTTATACACTTATTATTTTTTACTCTTTAGCTGGCGTAATGTGCCATTGCAACAGCACTTTTTTCACCTGTGAGTTTCTCCTCTACTGCATTGCAGTATGGAGCAATTGTTTCCATCAACTCTTAAAAAACAACATTTAAAGGTTCAGTGTGTAAAAATCACCAATCATCAAAGTATCTATTCAAAAATCCAACACAATATCCATAACTATGTTTTCAGTGATGTGTAAAGACTTTACATATGAACTAACTAACTATAAATGTTTACATAGTCACTTATAGACACACACACCCACACAAACCTGTGGGTTTTGTTTTTTGACATTGAAAAATAAAATATTTCACACACAATACAATACAATCTTTCTTCTCCTCAGACCTCATACTACACACCTGAGCAGCCTTTCTAAACATGTTCAACGTGTGTGTGTGTGTGTGTGTGTGTGTGTGTGTGCTTTGAAACCTGGTGCTCTCCCTTCACTCCACACTACAGGTTAAAGATTCATCCTGACTGTTGCAGTCAGACAGCTCAAAGAAACAAGCAGTTGTTTTATTATTACCTGAATAAGCAGCAGTGAGAGGTCAGCACAGGTCAAATAGATTTATCTGACCTGAAAATGACCTGTGATTGTCTTACCTGAAATGTACATGAACCTGTTCATTCGAAACAAAAAAAAAATTCTTCGGGTCTAATTAACTATAGGATAATGACCTTCGTCCATCATGGTATGTTTCCATCTGGGCCACATCATTATTCACCCTGGTTTTCTGCTGTTGATGCTGTTTGTTTTTAATTAAATTTAGTTTAATGTTTGAGAAATTGTTCAATCATTTTAAAAGCAAAATTGTTTTCAGATTTTTGGCATCGACTTGGAACCAAAGTATCAGCTCACGTGACATCCCCTCACACAACATCAGCTGTCGATGTATCACCGAACGTCTGTTGTTCTCAAGTACAGATAATTCCTGACAAATAAGATGTACTTCATCGTTATTGAATTTTTAGATACTGACTTAATCCATCTGTTATGTGTAAGAATGATGCGGCGCCCACTCTGGTGCAACACATTTAATTTGGAAATATGAAAATACAGTTTTATTCAGGAGCACTCTCCTGAATAAAACAAAGCACTCTTTCACTGAAGATTCAGATTCTCATATAATACCAATGGGAAAGTTTGATTGCAGAATGTAGATCGACAGTTGGCAGGTGGTAATGTCCATTAAACTTGAGCACTGCATGTGTTGTAATAGCAACATTATAAGAAAAATCACAGTGTCAGCAAGAGAACAAATACTTATTTTTACATTCAAGGGGACATAGCCCTCCAGCAGCTACAGTTAGTGACCCTTTTCCGCTGTAAAGGAGGATGTCGCATGACGTTATTGCAGAGTGAGGAAATCTGCATATGGAGATGGTCGGGGGTGATGGGTGGGCCATAAAATTTTGCCACAGAGGACCACTGTTTGTTTCCTGTTCCTTCCTAACAATCAACATTGGTTAAGTTAAACCCAATCCACAACCTTTCGCTAATCTTAACCAATTTATGTTTGTGCGTAAACCTCAACAAACCATAGTGTGTCAGAAGGATGTCCTGCCGATAGAGGTGTCAGATGGAGGGAATGGAATGGGAAGTTACAAACAGCGTATTTTACCTTTTAATTTGGGCGACTTGTTGGTCTATTGGGTTTGTTTAATAGAAAAGGAGTTGATCTCACAAGTGCAACTGATTGTTCTGACACGTTTGTTGTTTTTTCAATGTCATCTCAATTACCACTTGCCATTATTTAAGGAACATGAGAAATCCAGCTTTGGGAGAGGTCAGAGCAAGTATGCCCTGTTTCTTCAGGTATTGTAGGACAGGAAAGAGTAGTGCTGATATTAAATAGTGTGGTAATGAATGGTAACAGTAAAGCAGAGAGGGGGGCGGCCCCACAGACTACAGCCTCGGACCTTCACAATGACCCTAATTAAACTCTATTAACCCTCAGCCATCTCTCTCACCTCCGTCTTCTTTCTGCCTCTTCTGTCCATTAGCACGCGGTCTTTGCTGAAACGAACCTGCGGTGGCATAGAGATGTGCTGTGAATAGTGATGTGCAGCGACGTCGAGTTACCGTCTACCTTCTTGTCCCGTTTTAATTAACTGGTGTCCGATGTCGGGGTGAGGAGAAGAGGAGGAGGAGAATCTTAAATTCTGAGTGAAAAAGTAAAAAATGTAGATGAGGAGGATGGAGGAAGTGTGAAAAGAGGAGGGGAAGAGGTGAGAGGAAGGCAGGAGAAAATAGAGAGAGATCGGGGCGAGGAGGGTCATCCTCCCTGCTAATTTGCTGACACGGGGGCATCAGGGAGGGCTGGCCTCCTAATAAGATTGTTTCTTGAAGGAGCAGAGCGAGCTGTGAAGAGAACAAAAGTAACTGTGCCCCGCGAATCCTGTAGTCAATTAGTCTGTATCAATAATTAAAAAGCATTGTCTGTGCAGGGGCAGGGGCGGCAGATTGAGTTTCCCTCCACCAGGCTAGATTGTTATGACAAGCAGTGCCTACATAATGATATTAGCCATTAATAATTCACTGCTGGACCCGGCGTCACTGCAGGTGACAGGAGGCCTGCGCCGCGCTCATGCAGCCATCAGTCAGCTGGCTCGCCAATTATCAGAGGTCAGGAATCAGAAATGGAAATTGAAAATTGTTCTGGGTTGCTGTGTGTGTGTTTGTGGCGTGTGTTGAATGTTAAGAGGTGAATGTGGTAGTGTGCAGGAGGCATGCAGGTAACAGGAATAGTCTGTTAGAGGTGAAAAAGTACCCAAATCCTTTACTCAAAGTATTATTCAGAGGATTGGTCTGATTTTTGAGGTTATCACCATCATTTCTTTCAGTTATCAGTTGAACTCACCAAAGTCACTGATGAGATTTTGCACCTACAATTACACTACATTCATTTAGCACATATTTACAATTTTTTCCACATATAGACTGTGTCCAATTTTTGTGGTTCTGATTCTTCTGCAAGGACACTTCAACAAATGGAAAGCAGGAGCCAGGAATCAACTACCAACCCTACTATCAACCGTATGACTGCTCTACAACCTGGTCATCGTTTTCCAAGTAAGGTTAAAATCAAGGGCAACTGGACTTAGTTGAAGACACTTAAAGACATTAAACTGCTGAGTGTTGACCTGAGGAGTTGGCCCTTCTGTGTTGAGCCATGCATTTGTGTAGTGGTTGTTTAGTTTCCCAATATACAGGTCTGTGCATTTCTCACTGCATTGAACAGCATACACTGGATTACTTTTATTGTTTGGGTATGCGGTCTTTAGGGTGGACCAGTATCTGTGTTAGGTCTTAGGTTCCACACAGGGGTGTAGTGATTTTTGAAAATCCTGAGAGAAGGTTTTTCTGCACTACAAACATATGGTTCAACATAGAAGGGCCAACTCCTCAACCCAAATTTACCTACATCTGAAAGCTGGGGGACAATCTTTTGGTCTCATGTGACAATGCCAAGGACAGAAGTTCAGACTTGGCCTCATGTGACTCCAAAGGCCACAATGAGCACTAACGAAGAGGTATCCATCATCTTCATAACGACCCCACAGAGGTCGAATGGCTGTAATTCCCTGCCAGTCATCTTCAGGCATCTTCAACCAAGTCCAGTTGCCCTTGATTTGAACCTTAGATAATCACACACTCAACGTACACAAGCCAACAATTTGGCCTTTAATTGGTTAAATAAAAGTAGCTCCACCATATAATGGGCGTAATAAGCATAGTCTTACTTTTACCTTCCCACTTTCCAAATATTGCTGCTGTTTTTAATTATGCTGTTTTTAATGTGTTTAGCTGTACTATGTTCGGATGTCCATGCTGTGCTTTTCTTTTGTGCTTTGGCCCTGGAGAGGAACAACAATTCGTTTATCTGTATGCTTGTATACAGATGGACAGTAAACGTGGGAAAATCATTCATTACAAGTAAAACTATTGCAAGCAAGATTGCATTACATTACATGACTACAATTCAAACCAAAATTGTTTTTTACTCCGAAATAAATATCACATTTTGAAAATGATAGTATGTGACAAATAAATATCTTGAATCTTTGAAATATAGCCCCTTTCAGAGCACTGAGTTATCAGTAGTGTTTTAATGT
Organism: Lepomis gibbosus; assembly: GCA_029875015.1. Taxonomy (NCBI): domain Eukaryota; kingdom Metazoa; phylum Chordata; class Actinopteri; order Centrarchiformes; family Centrarchidae; genus Lepomis; species Lepomis gibbosus. The sequence continues at coordinate 5,237 of JAPMOB010216121.1, read as the reverse complement.
GAATACTTGAATGGTTCTAATTTTTTATGATGTACATTTTGGCGGGAAATGCTTAATGTATTTGTAAATGTATTTAAGGGCGTCACTTTGTGTTGAAAAGTGGTGGGGACAATTAAGGGCTCAGAATAGGGGAGTGACAAAACACTTAGACTTAGAGCATCAAAACTTTCCTCCATTGTAGAGACATTATCTGCACCAATTTGTGGAAATGTCTTTATTTATATGTAGGTAAACAAAATTCACGTGGCCGAATGTAAAAATATTATCAAATATAATGCAGTAATCAGTAGCTTTTTTATGTAGCCTAAGTTACTTTTTTTTGGACAAGGCAGATGTTTTCCTATTGTGCAAGTAAACCTTTCTCATTGAATTGTTATTTGTTGCTGTTGATATTAAACATTTCTTGACACCTATGAATGTACTTATCTATGTACTACATCTAGTGTGTGTGTGTGTGTGTGTGCGCATGTATTTTTTGCCTCTCAGAATGTGGGTTGAGATGATTGACAGGGAGGTTGAAGCTTCACTGGCCTCTCAACAACTGTAACATCTGTGGTGGTGAGGAGGGCAGAACAAAGAGGAAAGATGCTGAATGGTGCAGTGTGTGTGTGTGTGTGTGCGTGTGCGTGTGTGAGTGTTTGAACACTGTATTTGGTGCATAAGAGAAGAAGACAGATGTGGTGTCCATTTGTGCCAAACCACCACAGGCACACACACACCACATGCCTGTCTTCGTCTCATGTCCCAGCAGACCTTGCTGCACAGAGTGGACGCTGCCTGCTGATCACTTCTGCCTGCTGGGCCCAGTAGGAGAGCTGCGCATCCAGACCCCCTGTCACAGCAACAGATGCTGGCATGATGGGGTCTCCAAGATTCCTCTGGTGAAGCTCCACATCTGGGCTCAGAGGAAGGTATTTTTCTAACTTTCTGTCATCTTATTTTTAAGATTTCACTGTTAGACAAGCATAAATGTGAAAGTAAACAAATTAATAAATAAATAGAGGATTTTTCTTCCTGCTTGTCTTTCTGTCTTCCTCTTGAAGCCTAAAATCTAGATGCCAACACGGAGATTCATACACAGTGACAGAAAAAGACGGCTTAACAGAAAGGAAGAGGAGAGAATAAAAGAAGAGATGAGGGAGCTGGAGGAGGAGGAGGAGAGCAGGAGTAAAGAGGGACAAGAAGACGAGATAGAGAGGCCAGGGCTGCTGAGTGAAAAATGAAAACCATAAAAGATAAGTCAGCCAGTGTTTCACTCTGACTGTCATTGTTGATTCTAAGAAGGACAGCAGAGCTCAGAGGAAATCACTTCACTGATGAAACTGACAGGAAGAAGAACTCACTGCTGTCGCCTGGAAACCTCATCATTTCTAACTGAGTTGTGGCAAAATTGGACAAATATTAAATGAATTATATTTTGTTTCAGTTATTAAAAAAAGATTCACAACAACAGCTTTAGGTGATTAAGAATTTTACAAATTAAAAATAGCTGTTAAACTTTACACATGTTGCCAGTAACTGTGTTTTTCATCTATTTATGTTTCAAATGTCACAATTTAAAATTTAATATGGAGCTACAGTGACCTTTTTACAAACTACATTACTTATACCTCCTTACACTGGTGTGATAAAACCTGCTGCCAAACAAATTAAATGTACGTCTTCTCTTGTCGTATAGCCTTCCTGTTGATGAACAGGAAAACCAAACAGTCAGTTTGAAATTTATTCATTCAGAGATAAAAATACATTTTATGACTTGTAAGTGTAAAGTTGGTGCAGTGGCCCAGTGGATAGCACTGTTGCCTTACAACACATGTCCTGGGTTCAAACCTTGGTCGTCCATGGCCTTTCTGTGTGGAGTTTACATGTTCTTCCTGTGTTTGCAAGGGTTCATTTCACATGCTCAGGCTTCCTCCACCGTCCAAGGACATAAACCTTTATGTCTTTGGGTTAACTGGTGACTTTAACTGCCTTTAGGTTTTAATGTCAGTGTGTAATGTTGTTTGTCTCTATAGACGGGTTTCTGTGCAACGTCGTCACAGAGATGCGCACGCAACTAGGGGGCAGAAAGCAGCACCCTGTCTTTGCAGAATATCATTCTACAGCATATAGAGTGTTGGGCAATTTGGTGAGAAATTGTAATTTAAGAGTTACTTTTTACTTATTACTCCTTTAAAAAGTACCAATATCACTTTACTTATTATTGGGCTAGTAAATAGTTACGTTACTCATTACGTAACAATTACTTTTGAATGACCGCCCATCCTTAAAAGTGACGGGAAACCTGTTCAGCAGCACATTTTAGAAATTAATCCACTTTACTGGAACAATAATTAATCTGAGGAGTCAACAACCAGCGGAGCTGAAAACACTGCAGCCTCTCAGACCAGACTTGTATCATATATAGACTATTTAAAAATAATAGAATAAAATAATAAAATAAAATAAAGCAAGCCTTGCATATTCATAATAGCATTAAGGAGTGTGATTTTTAAATTAGCCTACTTAACGTTTACCTGCCGAGTGGATGCATGCAGTGGAGTTTCTTTCTACAAGCTAAGTGCAATGTGAAATGAGTAGTTTAGCCCAACAAAAGGCCCTGTGTGGATAAACGGTTATACATAATGGATGGATGGAGCTGTAAAATTATTAAACAGGTAAAAGTACTGCATTCTTAACCTTAATTGAGTAAAATTATACAAGTATCATCAACAAAATGTAATTTCAGTATCAACAGTAAAAGTACTCATGGTGCAGTAAAATAGTCTTTGTCAGTGTTTTACTATTATATCACGTTTCTGGATTAAATTAAATATATATGTTGCATTTTACTGCTGTAGATGTTTAAGGCTGAGCTCATTTCAACTCCTTTAAATGTTGTTGTGTAGTTAAATCGACAGCAAGCTGGAGCTTGCAGCTGACAAAACACCACACAGAATAAAAGCCAAGAGGTTTAGAACATCTCACCTCCATTCCCAACACGTTCTCACTCGACTCGTCACATATTGATCCTTGGTCAAGGCCCTTTACCGTTCGCTTTTAACAACCTGGGTGGCCCTTTTGCATCATTTCTTGACGTTTAGGGCTCTGCGGTCAAGTTAGCAACGCTGAGCAAAAACAAATATACAACCTCCGGTAAAGTAACAATAAATATGCAACCACTTTTCGGAACATCACCATTTTCAAATGCCGCATTACTAAACTCATGAAACGCTGCAGTTTGGTTAGGTTTAGGCACAAAAAAAACTTAGGAAGGTTAGGAAAAGATCATTGTTTGGGTTAATTACTACGTTAATTAACATGTAAGTTAACCAACGTTACTTACATCAATTTAAGTACCTTGGCTAAATAAAGATATTTAATGTTGACTTTCTGTTTCCCACGAGACACAAACCTCGGGCTCCTGGTTCAAAGTCAGGGTTCTGGCCACCCCAACCACCTCCTTACTCAGTGTTTCATGTACCCACCTTTGCCATCAAAAACCGAAGCTTCCCCCCACTACGTTGACCTGTGACGGTAAAGGGATCAATATGTGACGACTCGGGAGTGAGAACAGGTTGCCATCCCACATGCCAAACTTCAGACAACCATGATTACGTCAAACATATGTGATGTTTTACAACTGAAATCTGGACAACTTAACGTGATGCTGTAGTTTAAATTTATCGGTGATGGAAAACTGGACAACTGCTAACCCTGCAAATAATTTGGGGGGGAATCTCAAAAAGTGCATTCTTTGCCTTAACTTTCCCTACAACCATAAAACTAAAACAAGTATAGATAAAACACGGACATCAGAGGACAAACTGATTGAATCAACAGTACAAATTCAACCCATCAGAAGACGACAACAAGGAGCGAGGCCATCGTCCCCATGAGACTTTGTTCTGGTGGCGTAACATCAAATAGTCTGCACTTCCTTATTCACTTTAAAGTCTCCTCCAAGGCCCTAGCTAATCGGGATTGACCTCAGCATCTCCCAAAAGCAGTCCAACACAACTTAGCATAACAGTTAATAATACATACACCCATTACAGGGGAAATTGTATTCCTTCTGCCGGCCGGAGGAATGAATAACTCCAACTGAAGTGTGACTCAGATCATCTGATTGACATTTAACCCTGTCATCTTGAAGTGCTGAGGGATAATCAATAAATTAGTGACACGGCATCAGATCTGTGTGTTTTAATTGCCGAGCTGTGCATTATTTAACTATCTGAAGTAGGCGAGCAGTGAACGGACACCAGGCGTTGATTACCAAGCTAAAGACTGATCACAGTGAATCGAAGATCGGTCTCTCAAAGCACAGCAGCCAGACGAGAGCAGCGCACGCAGTCGGGATCCAGTAAAGAAAATAACACAGTGTGACTTGTAAAGTGGTTTGGCAGGGTACAATGAACCCACAGCACATTCTTTTAGTCTGTGTGAATGTGAAGGGATGTGAAGAGTGGATGTAAAAGACTTATTTTATAAACACTGATTGTGCTTGCTCGTGGAAAAATCTCAGAGAAGCCAAACTAGTGCAGATGCTTTAAAGGCATTTTAAAACCCACAATTTGTTTGGCTTTTTCTCGATAATACATCTACATTGCCACATTTTATGCCTTTATTGTATAGCTGACATTAGAGAGAGAACAGGAAGTGAGGAGAAAAAGAGCAAAATAGGAAATTGTTTCCATCTCCTGTTAAGCACTGTGCTGCTTCTGCTTTGTAAAAAGTTTTATTTTTTGTGTCTTGAATTCAAATGCATTTGCAGACAAAATACGAAACTGGTGAAAATGAAAATCTGATTTTTTTTTATATCTTTGTGATTGTTATTGAAAGTTGTGAAAAGGTTACTTGAGGTGCTGCATCCACTGAAAATAAGCTCTTAGCAACTTTTAGCCTGTTTTTATCACCGTTGTTTCTCCACCTGACGAACACTGTATGGTAACGGACTTTCACCTTCACGAAATTAAATGAAAAATGTAACATGTGGATTGTTTCGAGCATATAGTTTCTCTCGTTAGGCATTTATTCCAACATTTACTTCGCGATAGTCTGACAATGTTATAACTGACCACATAGTTGATTACTTAGTCATAAACACATTGGTGTGGCATCAGAAACTTCTACATCTCTTCCCAGATGGCAGCAGGGTGAACAGGCTGTAGCTGTGTGGGTACTGTCGTTTAGTATCCTTTGGGCTCCGATATCACTGATGCTCAGGATATGGGTACCAGTGATCTTCTGAGCAG
>JAPMOB010216120.1:0-10834 GCA_029875015.1 Lepomis gibbosus | reverse complement strand
TCCTTGGCATGCTGTCTTCCTTTATGTTTACGACTAGATCCCAGTTTCCTTCTATTCCCAATGGGGTTGAAGTCAGTGTCGGTTTGCTGAGGTTGGGACATCAAAGAAGAAATTGTTTCTGATTGCAGGTTTTGTAAAGAAAATTCACTCTCCTCCATTTCAGTGAAGAGTCCTTCCTTCTCTTGATGACCTGTTTGTTCAGTACTGGGTTTTATATCCTCTACTCGGCCTTCATACACCTGACCAAGTGCAGTGTTTTCTTCTTCTGTTTCAGAACACACATTGGGAAGTTCTTCTTCTGGTTTCTCTGTGGAGCTTTTTTGGTTGATTAGCTGTTGATCTACTGTTGAACTTGAATGTAAACTTGAAGTAGTTTGCTCGGAGATGCCAACAAGTGTGCCAACACAAGGCTGTGTCTTAGTATCATGTATATGATAATCCTCATTTATGTGGTCTAAATCCTCAAAGTTATGTTGTTTTGTAGGATAGTCATCATGTTTATAGTTAGGATTTGAAACTTCCTGCTTGGTAGCAGAGTCATCAGTACTTTCCCTCGTCAACTCAGAATTGTATATGTTGCGGACTTCAGGTTTGTCTATCAGGTTTCTAGAAATTATTTCAGAGGCATTATGGATCATACTTTCAGAGAAGTACTCAATGACTTGCATTTCTGTTGGCTCAATCTCCTGTCCAAGCACTTTATTTACAGCATCATCTGATTGATGAGCATCTCTGACTTCAGATAAGTTGAAAATCTCCTTTTGCTTCTCATCTGTTGGCAAGTCCTCTTCTTGTACAATACTACATTCAAGTTCAGTATATTCTCTGGGGCTGCTTTTATTGGCGGTTTCCTCTGGTGTGATAGAAAACTGTTTAACTGCTGTTTCTACATGTGACTCACTCACCACATTGTAGCCCTGTAAATTTCCATCATGCGTTAACAATTCTGTGTTGTCATTTCTTTTCTTCTTTTCTTTTTTTGTTACAGAAGCATTGGAAAGTTCTTTCTCTGGCATCTCTCTAGAATTTGTTTGGTCATTCAGCTGTTCATCTACAGTGGGATTTGAAGGTACACTTACACTACTTAACTCAGAGATTCCAACAAGATGTGCCTTTTCTTTGACTTCCTCACTCTGAAGAGTGTCAGATCTGTCAATTCCTCCCTGCGTGGTTTCCTCTAATTTACAAGAAACCAACACAACTTTACAGTCTTTCTCATTTTCATATTGGTCTGCTTGCAGATTTTCACTCTTAGGAATTAAACTTTCCAGGTCAGCCTTTGGACAGTTTGTTATAGAGCTCTGAATCTCAGGTAAAGTGGCCGAGTACAAAGTGCTGCGATGTGTCGCAGACATATCATGCTCACTCCCGTGACATAATTCTTCCTTCCTCTCAGGTTGTATTGCCAGTGACATTTGGGTTGTTTCGGGGGTTTCACTACCCCTAATCTTTTCCTCAACTTCCTCTCTAGCTTCATAGAATGATTCAGTCACCAATTCCTTGACATGCTGTCCTTTATTTTTTCGGGTAGACCCCAGCTTTCTTCTGTGCCCTGTAGTTTCTGGTGAAGGTGGACGATGGATTTCAGGTGAAGGATTTTCAGGATTAGCCAATAGATTTAATGATTCAGTTTGTTCTTCTGTTATGTGACTTGTTGCTACAGAGGTACTGTCAGATATGTGGATCTCATCAGCGTCAGAGGTTTTATTTTGGTTTGCTGCAGAGCGGCGTGAACCAATTCTTTTTTTCTTAGCAGTTTTAGCAGACATGACTTCTAATCTTCTCTCCTAAAGCATGAGACATTCAGTCATGCAATGTGTCAGCAAATCAAGTTTAAATCCCTCAGAATCAGATAACATTATCTATCTCTAAATAAGATATACAACTATGAACATGTACTAGTAATTTCTGTCTATTAAGCTTCTGTAAGCTAATGGGAAACATTCAAAACAATAATCTTGCTCAATTAAAACCCAAAATATTAAGATGCATATTCATTTTTTTAAATTATTGAAACAAGCATACTATTAAGTCACTCTAAAGTGAAAACTGTTTGACAGTTCCTTTAAAAAAAAAAAGCTAAATCGCACCGATTTGATAAATGATTTTAGGCCTTCTACATACGACGCCACATGTACTTACCAACAAATCTGGCACCTCTGTCGTCTCACAACATGAGCGGCTTGTCAATGTCAAGTCATCAGCATATGCTGAACATTAACACGCAGCTCTCACAGAGGAGTTGTTCCGTTTCTGCAACCATGACTGAGAGCTTCCTGTGTAGGTTACACTTGCAGCCTTTATCACCAAACAGAAACAACACACAGTAGGCTACTTCCTGAATTATATCAAACTTAATTTTCCATATTTACAAAATGTCACTTGACTTCTGCACATGTTAAGTTTTTATATATTATTCTTATTGGTTTATGTAACTAAAAAAAAAAACAGACAAAACACAGGCAATGATATCACCTTAAGAAAAACATTTATTGAACATGTTTAACTGCATCAGCACAAATTGCCAGAGCTCAGAGAATCAAGCAAAGTTGAATAGAGTAAATGCCTTCTTTTGTAAAACTGACATAGGTAAAACACAGAATTACAGATGATGTTTTACGCTTGCAATGATGCTGTGTATGACCAGTATTTGCAACATTTGTTGTCAGTCTGCTTTCTGTCACTGGTGTAATATAATTTGTGATGCAGCTCAGGGTACCCATTGCCATTAATTTAAGAGTCAACCGAGAATAAAAAAGCAAATAAAAACAACATATGAACTTTAATTTAATGGTTTAAAAAAAAAAAAAAAAAAAACAGGATGGTAATGTAAAACTAAATCCAGTATTCCATTTCAAAGCATGCAGGGTAAGACAGCAGAATTCAATGTATGTTCTATAGAGTAAATTCAAAGGCAAAAAATGTTTCTGTAAAAATGGGTAAATCTAGCCATCAGAACGGACAAAAGGCGAAAAACACTTCAGTCCTTTGTTGTTAATCAACAGACTGCTATTACACATATGTTATTTGGCCAACCGTACACTGCCTTGAGCTGGCAAACAAAATCTAAAAAGAACATGACTATAAAAAATTTGTATTTTCACAACCATAGCAGGATCCAGCAGATTACCATATTCTTCATTTCCTCTCAGTAGACTGGGAACGACTGTAAAATAAACAAAATAGTGAATAGTGAAGTGCAAAATGAAAAATGTTTAAATATTTTAGCAACAAGACTTAAGTCCTAAGAGTACAGTATGATAATAATATTCAGTAATACTTTCAACTTACCTCCTTGACTGTGAGATGGATCTTGAGCGCTTTCGGGTCTTTTCTCTGGAGAGAGACCGATATCTGCGTCTGTCTCTTGACACAGACCTGGTGAACAAAACAAACAAAATTTATTTTGTCATTCATTATTCGCAAATGCACAGTTTAAATAAAAACAGTTGTTATAAGTTCACCTGCTACGACTGCGGCTGAGGCTCCTCCTCTTCGGTGATCTGTAATGTAGGTGAAGTTTAAAAAAAAAAAAAAAAGAAAAATTAGTAAATAGAATTTAGCCCTTCCTATCACTAATGAAACCTTTTGTATTCTTGATCCTTACAAGAGACATGGATAGTAGTTCCTTGTCTGTTAATAGAAAGATCTGCATCCATGAACTGCATCAAGATCAACCCATTAAAAGGAAACTTTGTCCAATGAGCACCAATCATGGAGCCAGATTGTTAGCATGTAGAGCAAAATCAGGGCTCGACATTAAGGCTTGCCTAGAAAAACATATTACAACTTAACAAATTAAGAGGTGGAAAACTTTCTTAGATTATTTGTCTACTGCAATGATACTTTAAAATTGGTTTAAACCACTGGAGGCACATAGCTTGTGCACAATGACCTATACATGATAGTCCATGATCAATGTAAATTGCTCCGTACAGTGGACATGATCAGTAACAGAGGCAGTGAGTGTTCTCACTTTTAGTTCAAAGAAACCTTGATACAGGAAATTCAGTGAACACCTGAATGGCGCTGTGACTGTAGCATTGAAACCATTAGTAACCTACATGTGTTGGCTCTACAGATGGCTGCAAAATGACCTTGATAACACTGGCATTTTAAATGTAATGTTTAAATTAGAAAACTTTCATGGAAAAGGAGGGCAGTATTAAAACTACAAAAACACTTTATTCCAATGACTCTCACATAAGATGGCTTAATGTCGAGTCCTGAACATGCACTCGGCAGCGTAAATGCACTGTGAACATCAGACTGACGGCAAAGTTCCTTTGCTTTTGATCTTTAGCTTTTTGCAGCTCTGCACTGAAATTGCTCTAACTTACATAAATGCTGAGGGAAAACTGTCAAGCAGCTTTGAAAGCTAGATTAAGCATAAAAACTACAAAGAGCAGGATAAAAGAAACTTACTATTTTGGGGGATTTGGACAAGATAGAAATGACGCAAGGAAGCCAGACTGATGGTGAGGGAGGTCGAATTGCAGAGAGAGGATTTGCCACATGATGCAAATGTTGGAGATATGAAGTTGCTTGGTGGCTGGTTGGAAGGGGTAGTTGTAGATTTTCCCTGCCTTTTGGGGGGGGAAGGATGGGAAGGGATGTAAGCCAAGGGCTGTTCCCGTTGATACAGTAGTTGTGTGGAGAATAGAAAAAGTAAAGACGCTGATTGGTTGATAATGTGAAGTGGGCCGCTGTCGATTGGGTTAAGGTTGGAGGAAGAAGAGGAGGATGCTGGGAACCGCATGCTCAGGAACCAAAAGGTTGGTGGAACCTGACGACTGGCGGTGCGCCTGGGTCATGTGACAACACCAGCCAAGCTGATTGGGGCTCGCTGGTCAGCAGTCACATGATGCTGAAAGAAGACTAGTTGACTGACTCAGATGGTGAGAAGCGTGGTGGTGACTCTGCAACGGGGTTCAGTTTTATTAATAGATGGCAACTGAACTCAGAAAGAAAACAAAATTTACACCTGCAGAAAGTAATTCTAGAAAGTACCTATGAAAATGTTTGATGGTTGATGAAGTGCTAACTGTTAACTCTCTTAAGATGTCCCCAAAAAGCAAATATCACTCTGGTAGAGCTTTCACCTTTTACAGACATACCGCAATAAGAGTTCATAAATAGTCACAATGCTGACATAAGATGACTTTGGACAAAGCAAAATTAGCACAGATAAAAATCCCTTGAAACACAAAAAAAAAACAAACAAACAAAAAAAATCACTCCAGTTAATGTAGGATTATATTTTTAAAACACATTAAGGAGAGGGAGTGACCTCAATATATCAAATCCTGAAGCAGCCATCTGCACAAATTATCTATTGATGAACTCATTTTGTATGTGTGCATTTGTGGCCATTTAGGCCATAGCGATGACCAATTAGAAACTTTATTTCCTACTATTAAAAAGGTTGACAAAGCTTTCATAGGTCTGAGATAGGGTTGGGCGATGTCTACAAAATTTCCATTGGATGATATCTACACTAAACCATCAGGATGGACGATGGCATTGAGAGCGCACACGAGCGGGGGGTAGCGACTGTCTTATGTACATGTGTTACCTCGCACAGGCCAGAGAGAGGCTAGGCTGGGCTGGGCAAGCCGGTGTGTTTACCTGAGGTGCAGGCTTCTTATGTGTCTAAGTGTGGGGAGAAGAGAATTCCAAGAAAGGTATTTAAAATGTATAATAATGTTAGTGCTGTATTAAAACCTGGTTTTACATGAAGGTATTATGTGAAAAATTTAGATTTATTTTGCGGGGGCGGGGTTTTACAATCACGATGCCATCTCAACCATCGACCATCTGTCAGCCATCGCCGATGGACAATGGCATTGTCAATCGGCCCAACCCAAGTCTAAGATCTAAAGATATGAGAAATTTTTTGCAGTGTGGAACGCTGTTAGATTTAAATGGCTTTGCCAAACTAACTCATATTTTGAAGTAGTAAAACCACTAATGCTTACAGTGTGTGGGGTCTGTAAATCTCCTTTGTCATTTGTGCTTTTAAACACTGCAAATGAGACCGTAAATAAAACAGTAAAATTAATCGTCAAGTATGCAATACATACCTGCGTCTGCCCGGAGGACTACGTCGCCTAACATCTTCACGAGGGCGTCTATTCCAGGATGGAGGAGGCCCACGGCTTCTAGAGCGTTTTTCCCCAGTGGATAACTCGACACGCACACGACAGCCACACATTGTTCTAAGCAAAAGTCAACACATGAGTAGGGGGGAAGAAAAAAACAACAAAAAGAACAACCACTGAAAAAATGTTTTGAAAGAGTTACCTTCCATCCAGTTCTCTCACAGCATCCGCGGCATCTCTGGGGTCTTCAAACTCTACAAAAGCAAAGCCTGGGGGATTCCTAGCAACCCAAACACTTCTTAAAGGACCGTAGTACCCAAAAGCTCTTTCTAACTCTGTCTTGTTTCCATTGTTTCCTAGATTTCCAACGTAAACCTTGCAGTCCAGGGGACAGTCTCTATTAAGAGCAGGGTCTGAAAGAAAGACACCAACACAAACATGGAGAGATATGATGAATGTTGCATCATTACATCTTTTTCTGCATCACCAATTTAAGACGTGTAGGCTGAATGTACCGTTTGTAAGTATCCCAACATATTAGGTAAAGATATTCCAAACCACAATAATCTCAATGTACAAAAAAATTTACTTCCTTATAAAGGTTTCCTTTTTGGTGTGAAGTACATGGTTCAAATGAACTGGCTTGTTTTGCCCAATTTAATTTTTCTTGAATGTTGAGAAAGGTTTTTTTTTTTTTTTTAAATAGGGTTACCATGATGTATGATCCTGATCAGAGTCCTTTAACGAGTATCTGGTAATTCAAAGTCTGATTCAACACTTATGTGTCTGACACAGAAATAGCTGTAGACTACTACTGTTGGCACAACGTATTCACAAGCAACTTAATCCAAACACTGGAGATCCTTGTTCAAAATGATTAAGTTGAAAAGCTTAAATTATTGATCAGCTATGAATAAAACATTTACTGAGAGAATGAGATTCCTGAAACTGATGTGATGCGATCTGCTAGAGACAAGATGCATCACTCTGTTGGAGTTGTTGGATCTACAAAAATGGTTGTACAGCTCTTCCCTCAAAAATGATCTTTGGCTGAGCACTGACACCAGCTTGCAGAGAACACTTGAACAAGACAGGTTTAATTCCGCCTTCAAGTTACTCACTGAATTCATGTTGATTAGCAACAACTGATTTGACGTTTGTCATTTTTAACCGGGGACGCCCCGTCTGAAAGTTTGACAGCCCGTGAACTGTCAGACACTTAGCCATACTGTTTATACAGAGGAAGCTATACTTTTATTATTGCTGGTTGTACAAAGCCATTGCTGTTCTATTACAGCACTTGATTTACAGGGTTTTTCATTTAACTTGATGAAGTTGCTTGTCTGTATTAACAAACAACAGAAATTGCTATCTGGACATTTTTATAAACTTTGTGTAATGGAAATTGACCATATTATGATTAGGGATGCCACAATACCAGCAATTAAGTAGTCAATAACGATACCAGTAACATCCCTTGATCTTTGAAAACCACGGTAAAAACAATAAATCTAATATACTTCAACATACACTTTTAAAAAAAAAATATTACACATTACAAAAAAACAACTAACTGGTTAATTATTAAATTAATTACTTAATTGTCTTAATAATCTCACAGGTGTGAAATCTTTAAAGGTTGTCACCATCTATATTGGCAACTGTCTAAGATTTTTATATTGAAAAAAAAAAGTTATTGACGATTGACATGGATCGTATTACACTTTTGAGATGGTCCCTAACTCCACCTATAGTGCAGTGTTTCCCACAGACTGACAGTGCAACTGTGGGGGGCAGTCTGCCAAGAATTGTATGAAAATGCATTAAAGTTCTGCTTTTAAACACTATACTATTCTTTGTGGGGTTCATCAATAGTGATAAATCTATGTCTATCTATCTGTATATTTTATGAATGTTAAGAATCATTAACATATAATTACACTTTGCAAAAGTACAGCAAAAACATGTGGTATTAACCGCATTCAAACAATATGAACAGCAGTGTCCTAAAAGGACCTTAATAAGAGAATGCATAACTCGGCAAAACAGATGTTGTAGGCTACCTGCCGAAATTTGCATCCAACACTTTTCTCAGCAAGTGCGTTACCTCCCCCGAGGTGTATGCAATTCGCGGTAGGCATGCAGAATTCGGCACACCTGCACTGCAAAACGTCACTAGACTTAGTGGGAGCAAGGTCTGATCATTGTTCTAAGCTCATACAGTCTACCGGAGGTAGATTGTGTCTGACTTGACAGCACTGTTTTTATCCCCACATCTATCAAGTTGGCGAAAGTCACATGTTTGATCTTTGTTACCTAGCAAAAACAGTACTGACATGTTTTCAAAATTTTAGTATCAACTTGGTACCAAAGTATCAGTTCGCGTGACATCCCTTTTTTATGATTATGAATTTATATCACAGTAAAAACTTATAAATACTTTCATGGCATATTTAATTCATAATGCAATCCCTATTCAGAATATGGACTTTATTTTTTATAATATGAGCTACTAATGCTCTAAAGTACTCCTCAAAGATGACAGTGATGCTGCCAAACGTGATCACAGTGTGAAAACTGAATGCAATAGAGGAAGTCCATCTGACATGGCAATGCATTTAATGCAGTAATGTTTTAGTGGTGAAGATCATGGTGACAACGCCCCAGAATCAGCTATCATCAGCATGCCCAGTGTGTGGACTATACCATCACTTTCAGGGTAGCTTTCTTTCTATCTGGGTGGGGGACTGGAATGTGTGTAAATAAAGGGTTGGGCTGAAACTTGCCAAACAGGTCTACTAACATTAACCAAATTCAAATAATACAAAACAAATGAAGTCCTCCTTGACAGTAAATGCAAGCTACTAAGTTACTAATCTGATTTAAAGGCAACAGAAAGTTTTTAGCCATTTTTAAACGCTCTCATGACCACCAGCAGAATAGTACTGAATTTCTTGCATAATTTGTTTAGATAGCTGCTGTATTTCTTGAAGCATAGTATTATGCCACTAATAATGTTTATTCAGGTGAGTCACAACTTGCTAGCCCCACAGTAATTATACTACTGCATAAAAAACTGTGGATTCAATCAGTAATCCAGGGTTTCCCAGTGTGCTGTGGCAGAGATTGGCCACATCACTATGACCAAAAAAACCTACCTCACCATAATAACCTTTAAAAGAGAGGCACTATTTCACACAGCAAATGAAATATACTTAATCAATGTGACTTGGTTGTCCATCCATCGAATTAACAGACAATGAAACTAGATCTGTCAAGATCTGGGTGGCTTTCTCCCTTGGCTAAACGGTTTCCTGGGGGAAAGACTGTCCTGTTTTAAACTGGAGGGTTAAGTAACATGAGGAATTCAGTAAAGTAACAACTTAAAGCTTACCACTCATTTTACCAAGTTTAAATATCTTCTTGTTAAGAGTATCCCAAAATCAGATGTGTCTGAAAGGAGAGAAAGACGGTCAGAAACTGTCACAGCCTGACATGTGGGTATAATACACATAAATTGTCACAATGTAATGTTATCTGTTTCAGAGTCCACGTAGAAAAGTGTGGTTATAAACCGATTTAATTCTGCATCTATAAGTTAGAGGTAACTTAGCTGTTAGCTGTATATCATATTACACTTTGCCAAGCTTTTTCAAACCACTGGAGGGCTGGTTATGTTCACCATAACGTTAATGGTCTAAGTGCCAATAAGGTCACAAGATTAAACATTGCTAAGATTTGACTAACCGTGTAATGACCACAATAAATGACACTCCATTTTACGTTATGCCTTTCTACTTTCTATCGCTAACGTTAGCTAGCAAACAAAAGCAACGTTAGATTATTAGGATTCGTTAGCATGTGCGCAAAAGCAAGTAACGTTAACGTTAATAATAACGTTTGACATTATATTCATGCTCATTTTTAGTTTAACACACATTTTGCTGAGTAACACAATCATTGGTACTTCTGTATCTAACTTATGTACCAAAGGTGTGTGTTAGCAGGATTCCCAACGCCACAAACAGCTATGCAAAAATTACCGATGAGCTACAGCAGAATGTGGTAACGTTAGCTAAGTTAGCACATTTAGCATTTAACACGATGAAACGGTTAAAACGGATATTTACTTATGGGTCTTCCAGCATATTAACCAACGTGATACAAAATGGAGGGAATCTAGCAGAAAAAATATGTTAAAGAAATGTAGCTCACCTTTTTTGTAGCTGTAGTGCGACAAAAAAATGTTAGCAGCAGATTTTACGCCGCCCGTTTCAGCTGCTAGCTTAACTTGTTATTATCACCGGTACCACGGCGGAAGAACTAGTCGCTTCTCTACTTCGTTGTGTGCTTGTGTGGCAAACTAATTGGACATGCACATACCGCCACCTGCTGTACCGGAGAGGACTGTCTGTCACAATCACAATACACTAAACACAGTGTTTCATCCTCACTTTCTCCCGTTTAAAACATATAATTTTAACCAGACATTCATCGAAGTAAAATATTTCCTTATTTCTAAAAAACAACGATTTTTAAAAATTAAACTAAGAAACAATTTGTTAAACATCCCTGCAATGTACATTGTAGTCTGTTGAAGTTATTGCACTATTCTATGTACTGCTATTTTGCAGTAGCCTACATGCACTACACTGTGTAGATAGATAGATAGATAGATAGATAGATAGATAGATAGATAGATAGATAGATAGATAGATAGATAGATAGATAGA